>SNQJ01S0239653.1:0-13595 GCA_010110895.2 Picea sitchensis
AATATAAAACAGATTCATTCTTTCAGATTATGAAGTTAAATACTCGCTATGTGTCATTTATCACTGTGATTTTACTTTCTGTATATGTTCTTATTATCAGGTACATGATTGAACCCTGCAAAAGCATTGTTACACTTTAGGCATCAAGTATATGAGAGTCTTGCTTCTACATGCAAACTAGGAACTATATCTCTATTAGATTTGAGACTTTCGATGTCCTCTCTCTTATTTCTTGACAATCCTCTTTCCTTTTTGCAGTACTGGAAAAAGAAACCTGTATGGTGTTGCATTAAGTGGTGTGGATCTGAATGAGGTAGAAAAGGCGAAGAGTAATAGTATAAAATATATTGCCTACTACTAGGGCAAGAACTGCTCCAGAGGAAGAAGTGTCTATATCATAACAGATAAATCTTGTAGGAGAAAAACTAGAAGAACAACAATTCCTAGACCAAGAAAATGAATGCCATGAAAAATTTCAAGAATATGAAGTGAGCAACGATGAAAAAGGACACAAATGGAAAACAGCTAAATAAACCATAAGATTAAATGCGGGTTTATTCAAGACACACTTTTCACTCAGAAATTAAGTCAAAACATGTGAAGAGGGGGGATTTTCTTTGTTTAAGACCACCGAGATTCTCTTCAAAGTTTGCAGACAATCAACTTCCCTCTTTGGCAAATACTAGCAATAATGTCAGGAAGGGCTTACTAGAATTCAAAGTCATCTAAAGTATAAATGGTTAGACTATACCAAGTACATTACAAATTTATTCTGCAATCACACTTTGGAATAGGATACTTCCAAAGAAGAGACTATTTGAAAATTGAGGTGTCTAACAATTCTCACTATTAATGCATAGACACTTGATACTACATGTGTATTTCACCTTCGATTGATACCAACAAAGATAGATAAACATCTACTTCAAGTGGGACCAACTTGGGGAACCTGGTCCCAGTGTTTTCTCATCCCTTGTAACTTGGGTGTTGGAATGGAATGTTCACTTTTGTTTGGAAGAGATTATGGAAACTTGTGAAACGTTCTGGGAGCTGCCAGCCCACCATTTCATGCAACTTTGGGTGAAGATTCTAGCAATTCTGGACACACATACCCACAATCTGGATGTTTTCACATTCCAAAAACTCATGCAACATAAGTCACTATTCCACATGGATGAACTTTTGAACACTCTTGAAGTCCAGCTACTAAAGGCCAAAATTCTGGTCACTCTAATCTATTACCCATCACATTAAAGAGATTAATTGTGACTCTCAGTACCACCACAACATTAATTTCGATCTACACTAATGTGTATGACTACAATGTTTAAAGGCAATACAACTAGAGTTTTAATCCTTCAGAATTTACCTTTATTTGACATATTCTTTAGGGTAGTTTTCAAACTAAGGTGGTTGTGTCTTGACTCTTTCTGTAATCGCTCAACTATTTATTATTTATCCTTTTTGTGCTAGAGACTAGATGATTCTTCTATTGGCAATAGAACATTAACACTTCCTGCTCTTCTTTCCAGTTTCTAGGTCTACATTTTTGGTTTCTAATTCTACAGCAGTGTCTACTGTGGACACTTAAAATTTGCATCATGTCTCACAGATAAAATTATTATACTGTCTTGTAGAGTGATCAGATAAAATTATTATACTGTCTTATAGAGTGATCCAATCTTTATTGGAATTTCTCAGAGAGTGATGAATGTCCGACCAGCAGCTTTCTTCTACATCAAATGTAGTTTAAGTTCATTAGATATATTGAGACTCTATTCAAAAGAAAGGGATGGTTTTGAGTCAACACAACTATGCATAGTTCCTAAGGTAAACCCTGAGATTACACAACCTAAAGAGAAGTTTATTTTGTACAAGAGAAATATAATTTAGACTGAAACAACTTTGTCTCTAGAACTGTGAAATGAATCCATCAACAAAACTTGAAAAGAAGCCTTGACATAGCTTGTATAGAATCATATATTCAATGTGATCTTGTTGCACTTCAAAGTTGAAGGATCACTTACAAAGAATAAGTACAACCAACACCATATCAATAAGCTAGATCTATGATTACTCTTTTCTACGTTTTTACATCCAGGTTTGGAAGTGCCTTTCCATCAGGATATTTCTCCATTAATCCTTCCTAGAAGTTGTTTATTCTGAAGAGTTGGTTACTAATTAAGCCACATTTGAAGGCGAGTTCTCAAGCAAAACAAGACAAATGACAACTGTAGCAGAGAAGGGCATTTCATGTATGGAGTATCTGATCTGGAAATGGTCAAATTTGGTAAAGATGCCTTGAAGTAGCAAAACAAAAAAGGGTACATTTGTCATAAAGGATGCATGTAGCATATTATTCAGTAGACAAATCACCCAAATTCCTATAGTGACAAGGTCTGTTTCAGGCATATTGATCATATGAGATGAAAACATAAATGGTGGCAAAATGATTTTTCTTTTCATAATTAATAGCAAGTGGACGAGTATGTTGTTCATCAATAGCAAGTGGAAAACATGTCGAGGCTATAGAAAATGGGGATGGTTACATTCCCTACAGGGAAAGTAAACTCACCATGCTTCTCCAAGTATTGTTGTCTTTTAGACCTATGCATTTATTCATCTACAATAGGAGGATTTTTGTAAACTTCTCTTATTTTCCAGGATTCTTTCGAAGATGATGAATCTAGGATATTGATGATTCTATGTGCAAGAAATGACCCAAAAGACATTCAAAAAACAATTAGCACCTTGGAGTATGGAGCCAAAGCCAAAGGTATTGTAAAGTTACCAAAATCCCATCTTAAAGAGAAGATCAATACTATTGACCAAGTAGTTTTGGAGACCAGGATCAAATTCATGAATGTCTTAATCGCAAATCTTCAAGCAGATAATATGTTAAAAGATGAGTGCAGAGATGAGATTGAAAAAGAGTTGAATGGGAAAACACAACAACTGGAGAACCTGAAAACTAGTGCAACACATGTAGATGGGGAGAAACGTCAGTTTAGGGAGGAAATGTTGAAAATAGATGAAAAATTGTGTAACTTGATTAACAAAATTGAAAACAGCAGAAAGAAGATATCGAAAATAGAAACTAGGAGGTATACAAAAATGTTGGAACATCAAATGAAGATATGTGAGCTTCTTGATAAGGTGCAAGGAATAGAAGCTGAGTTGATATTCAAGATGAGAGACCACTAGGGAGGGCTCTCTAAAATTTCTACTGAATCAAGTTTAGCTCACTATCTATATCATCCAATGGACAAATCCTGTGCAATTCCACCTTGCCACCCTATAGATACTAATGGAGCATACATTCTATTTTCCTACATAAATGGAGATGCAGCTTTAGGAGCTTCCCATGGGTTGCATGTCCGGGTAGAATCTGATGTTTTAGAAGATCCCAAAAGTGTCTTCAATGAGAGTCGAGTCATGGACTGTAACGCTTTAAGGGAAAAGAGTAGCCTTCAAAGTCCTTGTAAAGATGGTCCGGTTCAATTACTATGTCTGGTGAAGATAATCAAACATCTAAAAAGATTACTAGGGAAGAAGAGGGCAATAAAATGCACAGCTTGAGGGATTGGGACAAGGAAGTCCAATTTACTATTGTACACAACGACTCAGAACACCAAGCTATCATTTGTAGATCTTGTGATCAAATTGATGAGTTACCTAACGAAAAACATGAGTAAGGCAAGGTAGAGTTTTGGGAAGTCAAACCTAGCAAGGAGTTAGAACTTGAGGGAATTGAAATTAGGATTTTGGCCCATGGTAGATTTAGAACCTCTTAATCATGGAAACCTCCAACTAACTCCGGCATGTATCACACCGAGAAAATCCACCCATCAATATTGCACTTTACTTATCATCCTTTACCTATCCCAACCTAGAACCATTCCACCACTACACACTTGGAACCATGACATCACACCTTGTGCCTACCACAAATAAAAACTGCTAAATATAGACATGCCAAAAAAGAAGAAAGAGAAAAAAAAGATTGAAAAAGAAGGTAACCATAGTGAGACTACTATGGTCTACCAATCATAGCACATCTAAAATAGACATTGGTAAAAAATAACATCTCGCATGTTGATAAAAGTAGTCTCATTAGACTCGCTTTTCTACAAGGAACCCAAATCTGTGTCTAGAAACATGTAAGCCCTGAAAAGTAAACTGCTAAAAGTAGTAGTTTTTTTGTGAAACTGCTTGCATGTCACTCATAATAGGCTCATTGACATTGTGAGCTTGTGAGGACCAAGAATATATAAACATATCTAACATGTCCTTAACTCTGTTTTGAAAAGCAAACGCTAAAAATAACAATTTCTCATAATTGTGTGAAATTAACTCTATAGCAATCTCTAATCATTTTGAAAACTTGGATGCAGTTTTAATGGAAACAGCATGATAGAGTTTGGTTGGAACTTAAACCTCTAGTTGTTCAAGCAAATTTGGGACCTTATAGAGTTGATTTGTCTCCTGGTCTTGTGTTTTCTATCCAGGGTATGGAGTCGAGCTTCAGAAGTCTAGAGGAAGTCACTAACCCATCATTTTTTTTAGGGGTCGAGAATTAATCCTAGGGCTCACTAATTTGATATCCAAAATGGTATTGGCCTCTTCTAGTCTTCCCTACACAAACTAGAAGAAAAGAAAGAAAGAGGTGATTTTCTTGGTCAACTCTGTCCAAGGTAGTCCTTGTAAGGAGTGTAATGTCTCCCTCGTGAATAGAACTAGGCATCATTAGTCTAGAATCTAGATAAAGAAAGAAAGTGGAGAGGAAGCCACCCGAGTCCCAATAAAGGTAGTAAAACCTCCCTTTAATATCATAATAGAGAGGACGTCTAAATATGAGATCTTCCTCCGACTTGGTCTTTTGCAAGTGGATTAGATGTAAATCCTATTAGGTTATGGGATGTGGTGACTAGCCTTAATAAGAAGTCAATGAGAGGCTACCATAAATTATCCAAGAGGGATCCTAAGGGTGTGCACCTAGTGTTTGTGCATATACACAGGTTTTCCAATAAGGTTGTCTCTTAGTTGTTTGAGTGCTTAGACTAAAAATCCATCTTAGGACTAAGACCCTCATGAGGTGCTATCTAAGTGAATTGGATGTATTGCTTGTAAATATCCTCTCAATCACTTGGTTTGATCCTACTTAGACCTCGTGAGGTGACATGAGTGCTTAGGAGGTTTGAAAGGAAGGCTTACCATGAGATGGCGCTATCGATCAAGCAACTTGTAAACCTTTTGAATGCAACAACACATCCATCATCATAACAATAAGAAGGGTATAAACCCTGAATTTCTTCACAACTTTGACATAAATATCAAAGAGAACATATGCTGAAGGCTGCTGTACCAAATCAGTAAGCACCTCTCTGAAGCCGCTGCTACACTAATCAGATATGTGAGTTTTCAATTAGATATGTGAGTTTGAATTCACCACTGGTCGAAATTCTTTTAATGGAGTCAAGGGGTCCTCCTCTCGAAGCTGGTCCTCTACAAGTCCTCTCAAGGAATGATCCTCCTCTGTGAGCGTGGTCTTGGACTAACAAAATATGGTCACAACTCACTGCCAACTGGTGCCTGGACCAAACCTGGGAGTAACCCGTTACCAACCAAAAGAAAGTCCAAGAATAAAATACTAAACCCATAAACCTCAAGGCCCAAAGGGAAATAAGAGGTAACATAAGAACAAAGATGTAAACTGGGGAATGCATATATGGTTAGATCCCATATAATTTGTACCATGTGGGAGGGCCAAAATCTCCATGTTCTTTGGAAATCAGGCAAAGGGAAGATTGAAATCTGGCAAAGGGAAGATTGAAATCAAGCAAAGGGAAGATTGAAATCGGACAAAGGGAAGATTGTAGCTACAAAGTGCCCATTGCCCATACCACAAAATCAGGGCAAAATTAAACCATAAATCTCGATTTTACCAAATGGCAAGGCAAAGAAGCTATCAGAAATTCCAATACTTCTAGAAATTCCATTAATGGAAGCTTGTTCCTTCCAAATTTCAGGGCTAAACATAAAAAATTTCCTCTATCCTCCTAAAACATAATAATCCCCTGCATTAACATTTTTGTACCTTAAACATAAATTACAGTTAATAAAATAAGCTTAAAAACTACTCTAATACAAAAATCACCAATAAAAATAGAGGGCCTTTAATTTCATCATATGAGCCAAATTCCCTAAAATCATCTATGGTCTTGTCTTACAGTTGGGTAATCTTCTTTTCTCGAAGTCATACCAATCCCATGAGTCGTCATACTCCTTCAACTCACCTGAAGAGTTCCCCAGTTATCCTTGCACTATGTTTTGGTCTATCTCTCAATCATGTCAATGTTTCCAAGTCATTTGTCATGCCTCACCATTTTCAAGTGAAGTTTCACTTAAAACCAACCACTCTATAGTATTACCAAAAATTTTCCTCGTGTCAGTTTGTGCACATTTGATCCATCAACTTACATCACTTTCTTGTGCCAATTTCATGTCGATAATGGGGAACACATAATGGCCCTCCTTCAATGAGTTTGTACCTATCAAATTCAACACGTTATCCAAGAATTAGACTTAGAAACCAACTAAACTTGGAACCTGCATGCCTCAGTGGTAGGTCTCCTCACTTTCTACAGTAGGTTTACATCATTGACCTCTGATCGAATGATTCCATGAATGTTCGACTTCAACTTATTTTTTCATATTCACAGGAATGTGCTAGGGTATCTTGGGATTCATTGTCAACATTGGTGATTTCCCTCATAGTTTTAAATGATATACATCAATGACCAGTAATCAAGTGGTTTGTGCAATGTTTGACATCAGAACATCTATTCACATGGCTAGAATTGTACCATTTAGGGATCGGGATGAAGACTCTGGGAACTCCTCAAGCACTCAGGTTGCGATGGAGATTATTTGAGTACTTAGAAGATTCCAGTATGGTCATCATGTTGGCAATATTACTGATATATATGTTGTCACATAGATCCACTTTGTATTGGTTTGTGGCTACATTTTTGTCATATTGTAGCTCCACTATGTATTCTTTTGTGGTTATGACTTGATCAAGTCATGGAGATATTGATCCACATTGTATTTTTGGTGGCCATATCCTTAGTCGGTACTTTCATGGATCCGCAGTGTATTGGTCGGTGTTCATTCTTTGAGTTATTTTATTCTAAGTATGGGTATGCCTACCTTGGGGTTGTTACATGAATATTGTTTGATGGTTGTTTGCAGATTTTGTCTAGCTCTCCTATTCCAGCGCCTTTTGCACACATGTTTGGAAAGTATTTCGACCATCAATTTTTATTATGACCTCATACTTTAGGGGGCATATGTTACACACATATTTGTCACACTTAAGTGAGGGAGTGTCTGTCATGATCCCTAGACATGTTGTGGGAGAAATTTATCATATGAAGGTCAAAATACTATGTTCACTTGTATTATTCATTTTTATTGAGAAAAGAAAACTAATTTGGTGTGAGAATCCACCTCACATCTAGTTTCCTAATATCAAGGAGAATTTGGGAGTCTCATGGATGGTTGAGAGATTTTCTCAAACCAATATCCTAATTTGATGGATCTTTAGAGATATTTCCTCCCTAAAATCCTTGAGAGATATTTTCTCCCTAAAATCCTTTAGAGATATTTTCTCCCTAAAAATATTGGAGATCCCAATTTAGTGCATATAGTGAGTGATCTTCTCCTTGGATTGTTGATTTAGTTATAAAATGGAAAATTATTTAAATTCATTATGTGAGAGCTTAAGGAGAGAGAAGTTCAGAGCATCTTACTTATGATCTTGAGACATTCAAGAGAGAAGGAGAATTAAGAGCATCATACATATGATTGTGTGAGATCCAAGGGGATGGATAGGAGAGCTTGGAGAAGTTTTTTCTATTTCAAACTTGAGATTGTAAATGCTTTCATTTTGTTGTCTTTCCATTAATACATAACTTGGCCTATTCCTCTCATTTCTATGTGTCCAAGTGTATGCATGTTTATTGTTGTAAATTCATCATAGATAGATCTATTCTCACTTAACAATATAGTGTGAAAGAAGGAAGTTTCTCTTTGTTCTTTGTAGGTCTTTTATTGCGCCTAAGAGATTGGACATCAAGGTCAAAGGTTGGAGCATCGAGGACAACCATCATAAAAAGATAAGTCATCCATCTCTTCCTTCTCATTCTAATTGTCGAGATAGGTCTAGGAGGAAAGTAGTTCACCATTTGTTTTCTTTTGTCTTAAATCAAGAGGGATCTTGATCCAAGAGGGTTTTCACATGTCCGTAGGGGGAACATTACCACAAAAATTACCTAGGTACTAGATACCAGTCTTCCTGAGTGTTGTTCTCTGTGCCACTATAGCATTCAAGCAGTGGATAGGTTGATCTATAACTAGTTTTAGGAGGACCTAGGGGACTCCCTATATACCTTATGGTATGTGGGAGTGATGGTCCTGTATATATTGTGTCTGATGTGGTACTACTCGAAGGGGTACCAACAAGGGTTACATAGGTTTCCAACAAGGTGACATGTTTGTTTCAAGTAACCCATGAAACTGTCTGTATTTCATGTGTGTAGTCTTCCCCAGCTGCAGTTTTACCTGCCAAATGACATATCTTTGTGCTTTAAATATGTCGGTAGTACATGTCTCTACCCTGGAAAAAAAATTCCCACAATTTTTGCAAAGGAAAGTCCTTTGATACCACTTGTAATGTACCAGATGTATTTTATAAAGTAGAAACAAAATGAAACAATCTTCACTATTTTGGGATTCTACCTAAAGGTGTTTGAAGGTAGTGATCCCACTTAAAGTTGTTTGAAGACACCATAAAATGCTACCTTATTTTTTTCATTACATGCACAAATATTTTTTTAATCTATTATGTACCTTTATAGAAATATATGAGGGTGAGGGTGAGGGGGAGGGTGGGGGGTAATATTAGAGAAAACATTATTATGTTTTCTCTAATATCATGCAAAGAAATTTATTTCTCAATGGTGCATAAGCTTGGCACCAAAAAGGTGTGGTGTGTGAGTGTAAAGCATTCTTATATTCTAAAATTGTTTTCATGATGTGAGGGTTAGACAAAGTTCACTAAATTCATTTTAATTGAATAAAATGGAACAATATTCACTATTTTTGGATTCTACCTAAAGGTGTTTGAAGGTAGTGATCCCACTTAAAGGTGTTTGAAGACACCATAAAACGTTATCTTAATTTTATCTTATTTTTTTCATTACATGCACAAATATGTTTTTAATCTATTTTGTACCTTTATAGAAATATGTCGATGAGGGGGAATGTTTTTTTATTATATCCTTTGTTAAGAAGGGTTTGAGAAACTAAGATTGAATTCTAACATATAGGCAAGGACATTAAAATTATGATATCTAATGATATATTTCGTAGGGGAATGTTTTTTATTATATCCTTGAAAGGTTTGAGAAACTAAGATTGTATTTTAATAGATAGGTAGTGACATTAAAATTATGATATCAAAGCATTTATATTAAAGTTGTATCATAAGAACTTATATGTTTCTAATAGGTTTTCTTAGCATTAGCATGTTAATCTAAATTAATTTTGTTTCATTATTATAATAAAAAATTCTCAATAATCTTGTGATTTAATTATATCGTTGCTTCCAATCACTACTATGATTTAATTATATTATTTCTCCCATTTGTTGCAAGTGTAGAAGTGTTGTATTCAATTCGAAGAAGCCTTACCACCACCCTCAATGGGGAGGCGCATAGATACCTCACTCTTAGAAATCATTTCACTAAATAACTATGTATAGCTTATATATTATATACATTTTTCTCTTTATTTAGTCTCGAGTTCAAATTCCCTCATGCTATATTGTCTAAAAAGAAATAGCACTAATATTTGTAGGTAACCAAATACCTAGAAAGGCCCCTTAGAAGATTCATGCTTCACAAAAGATTGATGGTACAAAAAGATTTAAAACTAAGTTTGTTTTCTAAACATGGTACTTCTCCACCTCTAACCACAAAATCAAAATATGATAATCCAAAGCCAAATCCTTACTTAAAAATAAGGATTTGTTATTAATTCCTCTTCAATTAACTATAAGTGTAAAAGTGGTGTACCCAATCACCACCCTGCCATCATTTTTCTAAATAAGTATACATACATTATATGTTGGAAGTGTAGAAGTATTGCACTCAATCACCACCCACTATCCTTTTTCCAAATAAATATACATACATTATATGGTATACACATATTTATCCTCATCGCTCAATGTAATATTGGGGAAGTGAGTTATGAAGCCCATAAATTCTTATACCCCACCAATTTTTTTTATGAGAGTTCATGTTATGGTATGCCTATCATACCATTTTAGGAGAGCCTTCCATTCCATTTTTGAAAGATTTAATGGTACACTTGAAGGGCCTCTTATACCATATTTTGGAGAATAATGGAAACACATTTGGGATCTTGCACTCATGAGAAAGGTTGATATATGGAATTATATGGTCACACTTACCATTTTTTAATTCGATTGTATATAATTGGAGGATTGGTTGAAGGTTTTTTTTTACATCTTTTATCACTTTCATTAAATTTGAAATTATGATGGTGCTCTCACATGCCAACTATAAAAAGCAAACTTCTTCTACGTACATATATAATGGAAATTTGTTTTTTTATCACTTTTATTAAGGATCGATGCAAAAACCTATCCATTTAGGGGAATCAGACCTTGCATCACAATGTGGCATTTTGCATCTCAATATGGAAGTTTATGTTGCAATGTGGTAGTTTATGTTCATTTTTCATCGCATTTGGCATTTTACATTGCAACAAATTTTTTCAATAAAAAATGTTATTTAATTAATAAATCTTTCATAAAATAAATAATAAATTCATTAATTATTTATTAAATGATACATTCATTGTCATTTTTTCTAAGAAATTATTTTTTATTCCAATCAATCAATATTATATTTCAATGTCCATTATGAAGAAAAATGCATCTAAAAACTCATAGCAATTGATATAGAATGGTCATTTTCCTCCATGTAACACATGATCTATGTCACCCTTGGGAAATGAGAATATTATGTACATTTACATAGTAATACATGTTCTCCCCTTTAAAAAGTGGTCTACAGCCACCAGAGGGAAATATCAAGCTTAACTACAAGAGTCGCAAATCAAATTAGAAATATTGGCTAGAGTCAAATTGGTTAGATCTTGATCCATCGTCAACATTGTAGTCATCATCTGAATCCATATCATCATTGTTGTATTCTTCTTCTTATGAAGTTCGTTGTATGAACAGAATTAATGGGAAATTAACACACTTTCTATTAACAATAAAGACTGGAGTCTCACACTTTAAAAGACTAAATTAATAAGAAGCGATAAATTCTCACACTTAAAGACAAAATTAAATATAATTTACCTTGGTTGTCATAGGTTGCAAGTCATCCACCATATTTACATCAAAAATATATATGACATATTTGAGCTCTTCATTTTTTAACTCACGCCCATACTCCTCCAACTTTATTTCCATTGAAGAGAACCATAATCAACATTGTCATAACTTACAAATCTAATTTTTCCCTTAATTTGAAAAAAAAAATAAGAGAAATGAAGAGTTTCATTTAACAAGATAAAAATGACCTCGAGTTGTAGCAAATGATCTGGATACCTCCATGAAGAGGAGCAATCTGAGGAGGCATGAAAAGCCAAAAATTGGAGGATTTGAGGACGAGAATCAAAGAGTTGGTGACGCTAAAGAAGATTCAAAATTGGAATCCAAGATAGTTGAAGAGAATAATGCTAACTAACAAGACCTAGAAATGAAATTTATCAAGTTCACAAAGAAAAGAGGCAATTATAGACTGGATATTTCTTGCTATGATGGCAATTTAAAAACTTTGAGGCTCTCATTGACTAGTTAGGAGAAAAAATATATATTTTGAATAAGAAAATGTCATGAGACCTTAATAGGGTTTGTTTTTCTTTAACTGCAATGAAGGGTCACACTACACTCTAATGGGATGTTGTGAAAAAGGATAGATTAGAGAGGCAACAAGAGAAGAACCATACCTGGAATAAAATGGTGAGTGTAGTCAAGGATAAATTATTACATGTGTATTAGTAGCATATTTTGTGAAGAAAAGCATGGAATTTGAGGTAAATGTGATTGCTAGAACCTTGTGATATGGATTAGGTGGAACCATTTTTTCCTAACTGTGAAAGTCCCAAGGTAATGATGCAAAACCAAGAGCGGGGAACAATAAAACAACTAAGGTGAAAACTGCTCACACACTGCAAAACGGAATCTAAAATTCCATCACTATAGAAGGGGAATCACTGAGGAAGGGAAATTAACCTTCCAACTGGATATTGAAAGGATGCAAGGGAATTTTATAAATAGTTTAATTTGTTGGAAATGGGGTTCAACTCTTGAGATTTGTGAAGAAATAATTTGTGCATTATGTTTACATTTTTTTTTGTAAGCTAGAAGTTGATATTACCTTTCAAAAACAAATATTACAACATCTATCAGTGACACTGGTGTTGAGGCTGCCAACAAAGGAAACTAGCCTCACCACCAAGTGTTAAAGTTCCAAAAAACGTGTCCATAACGGCTGAAAAGAGACATTATTACATAGTTTAAACTATAATGCTCGGGGATTATTCTATGAGTAGATAAAAAAAGATGGTCCTGTGATATTACTATCCATACTGAGACCAGGAAAATCAAAATAGAACAAGTCATAGAAATCATTTTCTATGATAACTTCTAGGAAAAGCATGCCTCGATGAATCAGACCATTTTGGAACCATGACCGATTGAAATAAATCCTTTTGACTGCGCCTATATTGTGGATCTTCTGAGCCAGAGTCCAAAATCCATTCCAACTTTTTCTCCATCAGTTCTTGATTGAAATTTTGTTCATCATTGTCCCTATGTATCTCCAAGATGAGATCCCACTGAACATCCTTGAATCTAGGAGGAGGAGGTTTCTGAAGCTAGGAACTGGAGGCATTACCAGTTTCAGGAGTGAGAAGAGTTGGATTGGGGGATGAAGGAGGAGTGAAGACTGGGTTGATTTTATCAACATTTGTGACGAGGAGAGGAGACCCATGTTCCATGAATGTATGGCATGAACACTCACAACCGATACTAGACAATGAAACTCACTGCGACCGCGACCACAGAGACCATAAAAACTTCCACTAGATCGTTTTGATTTTCCTTGTTACTGAGGCATGAAAATAGCTCAAGGTATGCAGAGAATGAGTCGATAAGGGAGAGGGTAAAAGGGTGGACCGAGGAAGAGAAACCAGACACAAGAATGGATGGTGCAAGAGGCACGGATAGACCAGAATGAACCAATTTCAAGGAAAGAGATTCTTATAAAATCCATTATAACCTAGGCGTCACCCCTTAAAGTACTGAATTGATTGATTTCAAAATCCATCTCCCTCTCAAGGATGAGATACATCACCAAATCCAAATGAGATTAGGGTTGTAAGAGTAGTTGGATCAGGGTTAAATGAATGTCGGTAGTCATCTACCT
>SNQJ01S0239655.1:0-13595 GCA_010110895.2 Picea sitchensis
ATTTAGTTTTTGCTTAATTCTTGTTAATAGCTTTATTGTTTTCTTTCTAACCTTTTGCATTGCAGCTGTCATGACTAGAAGAGCCCAACTAGGCATGTAAGTGCTCACTTTTTGCTCACACATTGACGAAAAGAGCACGAACAAAAGCGTTATAGCACTCCATGGAAATGTATAGGGGGGCGCCAACACTTCTGAGAGTAGTAGCGCTCCACAAAAAGGGCAGAAAAGTGTTATAATGCTCCCAGATAGTCTTTAGGGGGGTGCCAACACTCCTGAGAGAGGTATAGGGGAGCGTTCTCCTCTGAAACTCAATTTTTAATGGTCCTTTCAAATGGCAAGAGATCCATAACCCTTTTAACCCATTCCTCTTCTTCCAAATCAAATGTTTGAGGTGTTTTAAGTGTCCTCTTGATGTCGTTATAGGTATGACATAGGCATTATGGCAGTATGCTTTTCTTGACACTTGCGACACTCGTGAGCAAAATGTGACACTTGCAACACTTGTAATGATGACACTTGCGACACTATCAAAGTGAGTAATTTCGATGTGTAACAACATTGATTTACGGCAGTTGAATAAGGTAACTGTCAAGAACAAATATCCTCTACCAAGGATTGATTATCTTTTCGTTCAGCTAAAGGGTGCAAGAATATTTTCGAAGATAGATCTCAGATCGAGATATCACCAGGTAAGAATAAGGATGAGGACATCAGGAAGACTGCCTTTAGAACAAGGTATGGTCATTATGAATTCACAGTGGTGCCATTTGGATTGACAAACACACCTATTGTTTTCATGTGCTTAATGAATGGTGTATTCAGGGACTATTTAGACAAGTTTGTCATAGTCTTCCTGGATGACATCTTGGTGTATTCCAAGTCGGAGGAAGAGCATGAACAACACTTAAGAATGGTTCTGCAAGTGTTGAGAGAACACCAGCTATATGCCAAGCTGAGAAAATGCTCATTTTATCAAAGGAAGATCCATTACTTGGGACATATTATTTCAAAAGAGGGGATCGTTGTGGATCCTGAAATGGTAGAGGCCATCCGAGAATGGTCAGCGCCAAGGAATGTGGCAGAAGTTAGATATTTTATGGATCTAGAAGGCTATTACAGAAGGTTTATAGCAGGGTTCTCAAAGTTAGCTCACCCTATTACTTCCTTGCAAAGGAAGTTGAAGAAGTTTCAGTGGACCGAGGAGTGTGAGAACAGTTTCCAGCGATTGAAGCAGTTGTTAACAAGTGCTCCAATCCTGAGGATTGCATATCCAAATATGGATTTCATGGTGTGCAGAGATGCGTGTAAGGAGGGGTTGGGAGGAGTTCTCAGCCAAGAGAGATTTGTAATCTATTATGAGTCCAAGAAGCTGAAAGAGCATGAAAGGAATTATGCCACTCACGATTTAGAGCTGGCAAAAATCGTCCACACATTGAGGAAATGGAGGCATTACCTCATGGGAAGGAGATTCAAATTGAGAACATACCACAACGGTCTGAAGTATTTATTTGATCAGCCGACTTTAAATGCCAGGAAAACCAGATGGCTAGATTTTCTGTGCAAATATGACTTTGATATCAAGCATATCAAAGGGAAAGAAAATAATGTGGTTGATGCACTCAGCAGAAAAGTGCACGAATTACATGCTACAACCATTAGCATGTACAGGACTATGATTAAGGACAGAATTTTGGAAGCTGCAAATGTTGATTTGCAGTACAGAGGTTTGGTAGCAAAGCTACAACAGCGTGAGAGACCACAGACCCAGGGAAGTTACACCTTGGGAACTGATGGCTTACTTCTGTATAAAAACAGAGTGTATGTACCCAATGTCCGAGAATTGAAGCTGGCAATTCTAAAAGAAATGCATAACATGGCTTATGCTGGACATCCTGGATATCAGAAGACTGTGGCAGCAGTCAAAAGCCATTAATTTTCACTGGTTATGAAGAGAGAGATCGCTGAATACATCGCCATATGTATGGAATTCCAGAAAGTTAAGGCTGAGCATAGGCACCCAACAGGGTTGTTGCAGCCTTTACCCATTCCGGAATGGAAGTGGGAAGTGGTGACCATGGATTTTATTACAGGATTGCCCAGAACAATCAAGAAGCATGATTCGATCATGGTTGTGGTGGACAAGCTTACAAAAGATGCCCATTTTATTCCACTGAAAACCACTCAGAAGGCAGCAGATGTTGTTGATATATTCTTAAAAGAAGTGGCACGCTTACATGGAATTCCTAAGACAATTGTGTCTGATAGGGACCCAAAATTCACCTCAAATTTCTGGAAAGGACTGTTCAAAGGATTCAAAACGAATCTAAACTTTAGTACAACGTATCATCCTAAGTCTGATGGATAGACAAAGAGGGTGAATAAAGTAATAGAAGACATGCTGAGAATGTATGTGATGGACAAACCATCAAGATGGAAAGACTACCTACATTTGGTAGAATTCGCCTACAATAATGGGTATCATGCATCATTGAAGATGATCCCATTTGAATCACTTTATGGAAAAAAGTGAAACACTCCAGTGAGTTGGGATAATCCAAATGATAGAGCAGTAGTTGGGCCAGAGTTTCTCAAGGAGATGGAGGATCAAATAATAAAAATTAAGCAGAATTTGAAAGCTGCCCAGGACAGGCAAAAAAGTTATGCTGATAAGAACAGAACCCGTAGAGAATTCAAAGTGGGTGATCATGTTTTCTTGAAAGTGAAAACTAACAGGAGTTCCTTGAAGTTGGGAAGTTGCGCCAAATTGGCAGCAAGATTTTGTGGGCCATTTGAAATCCTGGAAAGGATTGGGCCAGTTGCATACATGCTTGCATTACCTACATATGTGACTGTACATAATGTGTTTCATGTTTCACTGCTTAGGAAATATATACCTGATGCTAATCATGTTATCAATTGAAATGTGATTCAAGTGGAACCAGAAGGTGTCCTACAAGTGCATCATGTGCGCATATTGGACAGGAAAATAAAACAGCTCTGGAATCGATCCATAGAGATTGTAAAAATCCAGTGGACCTGGTACGGTCCTGAGGACGCGACATGGAAGCATGAAGATGTTATGCAGGTAGAGTACCCGCATCTTTTTGAAAATTTTTAAAAGCTTGCAGAGACAGTGTAAGGTTGCACTGAGGACATTGCAGAAATAAGGGGAGGGGGATTGTAGTGTCCCCAAGGCCGAGTCCTTTGTAAATATGGGTTATGAAATGAATTGTAAATATGTGTTATAGGCTGGTGAGCCAAGTTTGTATAAGCCGATGGGCTTATGTTATTGTTAGGCCAGAGAGCCTAAGGGTTGTAAGCGAAGGGCCTGATTTTGTACTTATATGTATGAAACACATTAATAAAATACAAACACCATCACGTGTAGGCCGACATGATGAATGAGTGATGGGGGACTAAGCATCCACAGAGAGGGAAAGGGATTAGGGGATGGAAGGTAGGAAAAGGAGCTAAGTGTTAAGCCTAGGGGGCTTAAGCCTTGGGAATAATATTTTAATATTATTCCAAAAGACATGTGAATAATATGTTTTTACCCTAAGTTATTTTGGAATGACATGTGACTTCCAAATGGTGGAAGGAGCGCATGCTGATGGAAGCATGTAGCTTCACGGGTGACAAGTGTCAACCCAAGCCCATGCAAATAAGAGGGTTGAGATGAGCCATGTTGGGGGTTATCCTCCATTCAATAGGATCTTCTGAAGAGTACAACCGGTCCGACCTTTGCAAGAATACCCCGTACGCCCTCTGAATATAAAATTCTATGTGTTGATTCAGAATAACTGGTGTTAATTTCTGAAAAGTTGAAGCATCCTCTGTCTGAGCATCGAGCCTATGCGTGGAGCCTTGTCCAAAGCCATATCCATGAGACCATCCGCCATTGTGTTTTCCCTGTAACCTTAGCCTAGCCTAGGATTCCCTACCTTGGGGGTGGAGCTTAGTCCCAGCTCAGGGGTAACCCACTGCTGAGCTGACGAGCAGTGTGGTATAAGGCTGGGAGGTTCGTTGAAGGCCTGCACTTGGTTGGTGGAACTACCACTGTTTCAAAGATAAGTACCAGATGATGCTTTAATTACATTTATGTATCTCTGTGTATTATAATTATCATGTATTCTACTGTGCATTTGGATTAATGTTAATTCCATGGATTACTCTGAGCTTAAATGCATGTGGATTATATAATGCCTGTATGAGTTATGTGAAAAGTAGGTTTCTACACATCCCAACATCACTAGACAACGAATTGTAGAATGTGCGAAGAAAGGTGGATATATGGTCCACCTTCCTTCATGCACCACTTCTTTTGGAGTTTCAAGTCTCCAAACTTCACGATCTAGCGACACACATCCACTAGGGCCCACAATTTTCATGCTTGAACTAATAAATCTTGAAATCGTCACATCAAATTTAGTACTTTTCAAATTGCAGAGACATGGGTTGGTGGTTTTGGAGTAACCCATCGATCGTTCCACAATTGTCTCCATGCTGACATGTACCCCTTCTGGAAAACCATGGTTTGGATTGTGGGATGGCCTTGTAGAATTATCTGTTGCACAACTTCGATCTATGAAATGCCTCTTGGACCTCAATGTTGATAGATCATGACCAAAGTTAATGCGGGACCAATCTGTCTAACTTATTCATCACGATTAACTACCTTGTGTCACCACCAGGAGCACCACTTGACATGACACACGAAGCTGACATGTGGTCCAATCAGGAGGGTGACATTTGTCATGTTCTAACAACATTTCCATCTTACCAAGGTTCTTAACTCACTGACACATGGCACACATTCCATGTGTCCACGTCATCCCTAGTGATGTCAGTAGGCCGCGTCACTCCAGGACTTCGGGCTTCGGGAGATTTCCCCTTCACACACCCCATTTCTCTTGAACATCGAACTCCCGAACAAGTCGATCTTCTTACACGCATCTCTTGCGAAGAATAGTCTGGATTAACTTCGGACTTTAGGACTTCAGTATTTTGAGCATCAACACACTCCATTTCTCCCGAATGTCATATTCCCGACCAAGCTAACTTCCAGACACGTGTTCCCTTCTTGGATCGATGGACAAGAAATACTCAAAGTTCACTCTATCTTCTCTACATGTGACCAAGAGCTATGACCTCAGCTTAAAATTAGGGCACTTATCTCACTTTGCAACATCTCCAGTCATGCTATAAGGAACCTTGAAGATCAAAGGCCAAGAGTGATTCAAGAACTCAACTTTCTCATGCCTTAATTTCCTTCCCAATCTCCGCAATGTGAAGATGCTCGCGCATAGTGGAATCGATATCCACCATTGATATGTTCATATAGAAAGATCAACGATATTGAGGGATTACAGAGTCGCAGCTTACTCTCACTTTAATTTCCTTCCCGATCTCTACAATCTCTCCCCACCGATGATCTCCCCTCAAAGAGATCTGACGGTCGTGACTTAATATTCTCTCGATCGAACGACTCAACTTCAAATCTTATGGTTCCAAACCCCTGGTTACTACTGTGTCTTTTCTCTGTTATCTTTCTTGAATGGCTATACCTGCTGAGCTTCCAAAAATAACCAAGGTGTTCTATTGGCACTCTTGGATGATGTGAATTCAATTTTTGACCCTCTCAACAACAATTTTCTCTTAGATTTTGATTCCATAACCACTTCTATGGCCTAATTCAAGCTCAGTGTTGAAAACTGGGCTTTGAACTTCAATTTTTTCCATTTCGACAACAATTTGTTTTTGAAACGTTTGCTTCAACTTCCACTAACATGGCCCATCCAGGCTCATTGTTGAAACCATGGCTCTGATACCATTTTGTAATGTCCCCATCCACCAACAAGCTGGGCAATACCACTTCTTGGACACCTCTCTTAGCTTTGATACCATTTTGTAACGTCCCCAGCCACCAACAGGCCAAGAAACGTAACACCACCAAGATACTACTAAGCTATGATAGTAGGTTAATTGTTCATCCCAAAGTACATATATATTACATGAATTTCTAATGAAATAAAAGGAAATAAAATATACTACTACCATACTAACTCATGCGAAATTGACCGTAAATCATATATGAAACTAAAACACATGATAAAATTGTAATAATCATAGACATGCACAACATACATCATTAAACAAAAAATTGATACTTATCTTTGGATTGTGAAGACCACTGACTGCGTGTAGACCTTCCACGAACCTCCCAGCCTTAGACCACACTTCTCATCACTCTCAGTAGTGGGTCCCTCCAAGCTGGGACTAAACTCCACCAGGAAAAGGATTCCTAGGCTTGGCAAGGCTAACAAGAATGTCGCATAATTCAATGGGAAGGATTCTCTCAGAAGCCACTTACACCCACTGCTCACAAACTCTCATTCCCCACATGCCTGTCCCACCCCAGGAGTATACACCTTCACTTTCACACAATTCATCGTCTAATCTACCTCCCTTGTGGGGCTTCAGCAACAGGAAAGGCATGAACTCTTAGAGATCTGTAGCTGTTACTGGAATCCCTTAAGGAGAATTCACTTCCTCAACACACTCTCTCACCTGGAGAGATTTTCTCACAGGACTGACAACCTGCCTCTTCAATCTACATGCCTGACAACTCGCCTTTGTAAACCACAATCCTGACAACATGTTTCTTCTATCCATATCCTAAGACAAATGAGAAAGGGGAGAGGCAACAAAATAACTTGGGTAAGGAAGAGTACGACTTAGAAAAATACTAGTGTGCACAAGTTATAGAGGTTCACGATGGCCACGGGTTCAACAATGGTGGAAATGGTTGGTTGTGTGCTTTCTTGGTGCGTGAGTGAACTTGTCAGGATAAAGCTGGACGAATGGTCAGAGAATGGAGAGAATGGTGAGATCCTGAGAGCTAACTATTTTCCCCCCCACCTCCATGAGTTTCGTCCCAAACAACAAGAATTCCCACTTAAAACTACATGTTCCAAAGCTGACACCTGTCACTCATGAAGCATGTTCCTTTCCATTTGGAAGTCATTCCCTCTTCCCAAAGGAACTTAGGATATAATCATATCCTTCTATCAACATTTAGAATAATAATAATTTATTCTTGGACTTAATATCTTAATCTTAGTACCAATTTCCAACCTCTCATCCCCCTCTCCCTTACCCATCCTAGTGGAGCTTAGTCCCTCATAATCTTTCTTCATGGTCGGTCTACATGCAACGATGTTTTTATATTAATAATATGAATATTTACATATACAAAACATGATACTGGCCTTTAACACCTAGGCTCACTGGCCTAATAAACACTTAATCCTATCATCTTATAATTTCTTGGCTCACCAGCCTACAAAACATGTTACAATTCGTAAATACAACCGGGGCTTGTCCTTGGGGATATTACAATTGGTTGTCGACTGAGTGGTTTCCCTTGTGTTTGACATTGACAACAATCATCACACATAGGGATTCATGTGGTACCTTGCTTTCCATTTGACACCATTGGTGTATTCCTCTTCTTTTTCAGTAGTCTTCCTTATTGTCTACTATTTAGAAATTTTCTTTCATTTTCTATTCCATCTAGTGCATGTCAAATTCGTACCTTGATGTCATCCTTACAATATGTTTGTTTAAGTCCTTCCAAATATTTGGCCTTCTGATACCCCTCATGTTGGATGATGGAGGATTCCATAATGCCTTCCTTCCAACGGATCTCTTCCTATCGAATTCAACATATCTTGCTCTGGAATAAGGTGTTATACACTATTTTCCCATGCCTAATCAAGTGTCTCATTTCACTCTGCTAAGTGTTGCATCTCACTTTTCTAAGTGTCATAATTTTGACATATCACCTCGCAAGTGTCGCAACTACAATGGGGTAATGGCATGGTGTAAGTGCTCTACATTTCTAAGTATTATGACCTTGACACAATATAAAAATAACATTTCATGATCCCTAGTGAATTTAGAGGAGAAAAACCATCATTTGGAGGTCAAAAACCCACCTTTCCCCTTGTCTTTCTAGCCTTGTTTGACCAAGGATTCCCCCATAACCACTCTATGGGAGCGTCCCTCTTCCTTTTCTAGTTCAAGGGGATCATATGCAACACCCTTTCTGCCATTATGTGGGAGTGTCCTTCTAGTTAGGAGGTTTCCTTGGATCTAGGGGAGTAATTTTGAGAAGGATTTGGGTTGTTTTGGTTGTTTCAGATGATATATGGTTTGACCAACTTCCACCCTATGTTAGGATAGGTCCATAACCATGTACATAAAGTAAATCTCAACTTAAAACACCTAATCCTCAACCATAATCCATAATTACCCTATTGGTTAAGCCTCCCTAATCCTATATAAACATGGCTATTCATGGTGAAAAGGGGGGACCAAACTGAGTATCAAACTACTAATCTTAAGAGAAACTATCCAAGGAGAATATCAAGAGAACAAAACTTGTGTTCTTAAGAGAAGATATCCATGGATGTGCATTCAAGGGATGAATAGGAGGCTTGAAGGAGAAACAACATCTATGAGTTTGTATCTTCATGCTTCTTAATTAATGAAACTTGGCCTATTTCCCTAAACTATGTTGTTCATTTCTTGTTATGCATGTTAGCTTGCGTTCAAGTTTTCATAAGTAGAGTCTCTATTATCTAACATTAGATAGTAGTAGGAGTTTTTTTTATTATTCCAGATCATGTTCATGATCGAGCTTTGGATTGGAGCTCAACTATTGGAGCAACAAGGATGAACTTTATAAATAAGGTGAAAAATCTTTTCCCCTTCTCTCTCTCTAACTCTCATACAAGAAAATAGAATACATAATTATGGGAATGTTAGGTACAATTTGTTAGAAATGTATCAACTAAAAGAAACCCAGTTGAGGGGGATTCCACCTATCAAAATGGGGGGTTTTGTCACCACACAGGGATCCAAATTTATGTTTGGTATTTTGGGGCTTGCATTCATTAGTGTCATGTTTCCTCTCTATTGACAGTGGGAATACATCAATGTCCCCTTCTCGATAGTTTCTATCAGGTGTTCAACATCAACTCATTTATTGACACTTGTTATATTGTACCATGGTATCTCGACACCCATTATCATTATCAGTTGGTTGTCTCACATTTGTTAATGGTATACATCAATGACCAATAATCAAACGGTGTCTCACTGTGTTCAACCCAAACAAATTTATTCACATAGTGTATAATTGTACCACAATGGGTCATTTTGAAGACCTTGGGTGAAGTACAAGCATCACATATTTTGTTCTCCTACCCAACATATATTGTACCACCCCACATACATTGGTACTTACAGAGGATCATTTTGTTCACTCCATTGGTCCTAGATATCCTTTGTCTTTTAATTTGAGACATAGTTCCACTGTGTATTATTGGTGTCCATGGACATTAGTCATAATTTCATATATATTCCATGGATATGCAGTGTACTTGATTTGGCGTCCATGATTATATTAGTCCTAAGCATGGGTATGCCCGACTTGGGAAGAGAATATGCTTACTTGATCTTTACTGACGATTTCTATTATTGGATTAGTTTTTTTGGAACCTTCATTTGGCTCTACTTCAATGCATCCTCACCTCTCAAATTTATAATGTATTTTGGCCATCAATTTCCTTTCTGACCTCACACATCAGGGGAAATTTGTTATGCCACAGTTTGCCACACCATTTTCATTGTGAGATGGATTAGTCTTTTTCCCTGACTTGGAAGCTTAAATACCAAGTTCCCTAATCAAACTCAATTAAAAAATTGTTTTTTTTTATTATATCCATGGGTCACCTTGGTGCAACATGTAGAAATTCATTTCTTTCCAGTGTACAACCCACAGATGCCCTAAACAAATGTGAAAAATAAAATAATTCCACATTTTCAGGGAGGTATTTTGGTTAGGCTCGTTTCCCAAACTCCCTGACCCCGTACAAAGTGGAATTAAACCTCCTTAACTTCTTTAGGATTGTATAAAGGAACCTTTGGGGTCATGTATGAGGAGGAAAACCTAGGTGCAAAGTTATGCTAAAGAAATTTCAGGTCTCCCTATTCCTCTTCATCCTTTCAGTAGCATCCCTGTAACCTGGAACCCTTGTTCCAACTTTCCTTCCTTTTCATTATATGACCATAAGGTGTGTTCCTATCCTTATTGGGTCATCAAAGGAAGGGAATTTTTTCTAAGTGATTCTGGAAGGATATTTTGGAGGAACCTGGGTGGTTGGCTTTATGGAAGTGTCAACGGTTAGACTTAGGTTGTAACTGTCAGTGTTTCATGGAAACCTGTACAGGATATCTAGCTAAAACAAGTACAAACAAAGCTTCTCAGGAAAGGAAGAGAGATTCAATATGGAAGAATGAGAAAATATATTCACACTACTCCAATGAGCTGATAATTGATACATAGATAATGATCAATATGATACAATGAATGAGTAGAATACACTCATATATAGGGCAAAGCATTTCATAATTAAGAAAATAAATCAAGTAGTTAACTTTCCTTAGGAATGCATGCATGCATAATAGTGATGGTAAAAATAGAAACTCAAAATAGAACTAGTCAGTTAACTCCCACTGAACTAGTGTGTCGAAAATAGAAATTTCTCCAACACCCCCCTGAACATCACTATGGAGTAAAAAATGAGTCCCGGCTAATAGGAAATTTTAGGTACTCATGTACAATGCAACTAATGAACACTAAATAAAAGTGATGAAAGAGGGAAAACCACATGGGAACAAAACCCCCCCTCAAAAGATAATGTATCAAAAGAAGAAAATGACAGTTTCTAGGCAACTGTGTTCTTCACTTCAAGATGATCCCGCAAAGTTTGAAACTTCTGCTCATTGAAAGTCTTCATGAAGATGTAGAAATATTTATGGATCTGATGAAGTCCTTTGGAAACCTGTCGAGCCTTGTACTTCTTGATCCTGTGGACCCATCTGCACCTGAAAATATTCCTTTCTAGTGGATGTGGAACTAGATTCCAAGTCTAGTTCTGTAGGAGTGAGTCATACTCCTTCTGCATGGATGCTTTTCATAATGGATTTCCCACAACCCTATTGTAGTTCTGTGGATCAGTAGCTTGATCCATATAGCAATGCATGGGCATCATAGGTTCTGAAGTTGAAAATACATGAGAAGTCTCCTCATGCTGAGATCGAGTCCTCCTCGAATCCAATGGATTCCCTGCAAGGTTGCCTGCTGCCTGAAGTGTGGTATGTGCCTTCTTGGACATCTGTTGAAGCTTCAACGTTGGCTTCTTATCTGGATGTACTACCTACTTATTTCCATGTATAGAATCTGAGTGTATGGAATCATCTCTAATGTATGAAACTAATGGAAGAACAAGAGTATATGCATGTTGCACTGGAGGTGCATGCAAAGTACTCTCCTTTTTTGTAAGTAGAATAGAGGAGTCATCATCAGAAAACTTAGTGAATTTATACAACCTTGACTTGTGATCTACCTCACCAATTTCAATGATGGAATTTTCATGCATGTCAATTACTGAAACTGAATCTGATGTAAATTTAACCTTTTTCCATTCTAATTGATCTAATAAACTGAGAGAAGATTCATAGAAATATTTGGAACGTGTAAAACATTCTCAAAATTTCCATTGTGGATTTCCACTCCCCCTTCTCCTGCTACTTCTACTAGAGTATCATGCCCCATGAGAATAGAGGGTCTTGAGCATGGAATCAAGGAAGAGAAAACTTCCTCTTTCACTGCCATATGATGGGTTGCACCAGAATCTATAATCCATGAATCAAATGAGAAATTAATTGAAAAAAGAGCATGATGATTATCTTTCTTAGGAGCAGGATCTTCTTCCTTCTGCTTCTTGACTCCCTCTGGAATGAAGTTTCCAAGGTTGTTCTGCTGAAGTGCATGTGCCATAAGATTGATATGTTTCTTAATGCATGTGGATTATTCGTGATTCGGTTTATTGTAGTAAGTGCATTGCTTTCCCTTCTTCTTCTTCTTGTAATTTGAAGAGTCTTTGGAACCTGACGAATCATTAAAGGATTTGGAATATCCCACCTTCCTATTCTATTTGAATGGCCCTTTTCCATCCTACATGGTGAGTGCATGTGCTTTGGGATATTTCATTAGGCCCATATGTATGATTTTTGTCTTCTCTTGTGTAAGAGACTCAATGCACTGAGCCAACGTAGGCATTTTCCAATTTGTTCCAAAAATACATCTACTAGAATGGAAATTGGAGACATATATAGTGTATTCTAGTCCTAGCTTGGCCAAGATTGTTTTAATAAGTTGTTTCTCATGCGTAGACTTATCAATACTACATTCACCCAAGATTAATAGAAAAGATTTAAATTTAGTAAAAAAATCTCGTATATTATCAAAACTTTTAGGGTCTAAGGTATTCAACTCTACCTCAAGCATATGACCTTGCATCTCATCCTGCTTTCCAAAGAGTCCTTCCAAGGTGGTCCAGATCTCATTTGGAGTCTTTCATGTGGCAACATGAAACCACAAATCAGTGGAGATTAACTCAAGAAGTAGTCATGTGGCCTCATCCTTACGGTTCGCCCATCTCATCTTCTTAATCGCTAATGTAGGTTTTGTTTATGTCGCCATCGTCAAATTATACAATCCTTTCCTTCTGATTTGGAATTTTTCTTGGGATTCCAATCAAAATAATTGTATGGTGTGAGGATTACCACCAAGTTTAACTGTATAATAGTTTTCATATCCATCTCTCCCACTGATTCCAAGAACCCCTAAAAATTTACTCTCAATCTGCAAGTGAAAAATTAAGGAATTAAAAATTCATACCAGTTTTAGGAGATGATCTTGCAACTTACTTTATGAGAAAACAATGAGGAATCTCTCCAAACGGTTGAAAAAACGCTTCCAAAATGGGCTGATTTCCTTCATCGCGGGTCATTTCCTCAAAAACATAAAATTTTGGGAGGAATAACTACTGAAATTTACGACCACGGATTTAGCTCACCGAAACTCCGATTTTCCTTATTCTTTGGCTTATCTGGCTTGCTCCAAGCAGCATAGCTCTGATACCATGTCATTGTTTCATGGAAACCTGCACAGGATATCTATCTAAAACAAGTACAAACAAAGCTTATCAAGAAAGGAAGAGAGATTCAATATGGAAGAATGAGAAAATATATTCACACTACTCCAATGAGATGATAATTGATACATAGATCATGATCAATATGATACAATGAATGAGACGAATACACTCATATATAGGGAAAATCATTTCATAATTAAGAAAATCAATCAAGCAGTTAACTTTCCTTAGGAATGCATGCATGCATAATAGTGATGGTAAAAACAGAAACTCTAAATAGAACTAGTCAGTTAACTCCCACTGAACTAGTGTGTCGAAAATAGAAATTTCTCCAATAGTAACCACTTCTTTTATCGGTGATAATAAAGAGTTCTCTTTTTCCCATACTTGTGTAGAATTGATTCAATTTGTTTATGTATGTTTAATTACTCTTCATATTTGAATCTATCTATCAATTACTTGTATGATTTTATGTTATAACTACCTTGTTGCAACATTTTCTTGATCTTCTTTTGCAGGTTAACT
>SNQJ01S0239656.1:0-13595 GCA_010110895.2 Picea sitchensis
TTTCATTATTAATAGTTATTATTTATTAATTAATTATTATGTTATGAATATCTATTTTATATGTATATTTATGTTCATAACATTGCCTTCCCCTTAAAAATGTTTTGTCTTCAAAGCATACTTTATGGAAGACTTATCTCTCGGTCTACCTTATAATTAGTGTCTCATGATTCTTTATTCTTGAGTTAGTGAGCATTGAGGACCTAAGACGATAGGATCTTCTAAGCGCTGAGCAGAATTGTCAAATTGTAAACGAGTCTGTCCATCCTAATTCGATCTTCTGCGGATTTGGGTTTTTATAGGGTTCTTGGAAAGAACTTGATACATTTCTACTCCCCTAATAGTTTCTATTTTGACCCGCACTTGTAGTGGAAGTAATATTCTTCGACATAGCGGTTATTTGTTTCTGTTGATACATTGATTGGTTGAAGTATCGACTTTTGTGATTAGGATGTCGATAAGGCATCCTTGCAACTTGATCTTTACTTCGTATACTGGTAGTTTTTTCTTGATTAACTTTTGTAATTGAGTTTTCTTCATACCCTTGGATTGTTTCTTCTTCGACATTTGAAGACCTCTTTACATCAGTTGGATTCGCATCCTTTTGAGTTGTAAGGTTGACTGGCTCTGTATTAATTCCTTTATCCAGAATTGGGACTTTTACATCTAAAGACTTCTTTAGTTCCATAGGTTCAGTCATTGTCTCTTTATCGACTATTGATGTTTTGTGATCTAGGTCTTCTTGTAAAGACTTCTTATCATGCTTAAGCCTTTTAATTTGTGTTAGTAAATCCTAATTATGTCGTTTTAATTGTAAAAGTTCTTCTTTATCTTTTGACTTGTCATCTTTATTTTTTTAATTCTAGATTCTCCCTTCTTTTGTCCTTTAAGCTTTTAATTTGTTCTAGTAACTTCTGATTAAGGTTTCTTAGGCATGAACTTTCTTCCTCTTTTTTGGTTAAATTCTCTTTGAGACCTTGATTCTCTTGTTCCAACTTTTGAAAACACTGCTTCTTCTCCTTGGACTTTGTGATTTTTACAAGTAGTTTCTGATTATGATTTCTTAGGCGGGAAATCTCTTCATCTTTTTCAATGATGATCTTGTCACATTCTTTATGTTGATCTTGCAACTTTTGTATTGACTTTTGGTTATCTTGAAATATCATTTCTGATATGTCCTTCAGGTCTTCTGATGATGGAGCTTCCGAAATTGACTTCATTGTAATGTCTTGTAATGTGATTTTCTTCTTCTTATAAGAAAATGTCAAAAACTTTCTCCTTGTGTTGAAAACAAAAGTACTCAATATATCTACCCAAGTTGACCCTAGAATTATATCAACACTGTCTTGATACATTGATACCACATTGAATTGACCTACGAATTTTTAATCACCAATAGATAGTTGTAGGTTATTAATTTTGTATTTCTCGTCGGAAAAACATGTGTCACTTTCAATTATATTTGGTTCTAAAACTATTAATTGGTTTGCCAGGTCAACATTAATGTGATTTTTCCTAGCGATCGGGCAAATAACGATGTCGATATTCCTTCCTTGAATAATCTCATTAACTTTTAATAAGGGATCCACATATTTTTTATAAGTATGAGGGAATCTTCCTCCCATTTTAGAATTGTCCTTTTTATAAATTGAATTGAACTTGATTATTTTTTATTTTTATTTTTATCACTTAATCTTAAAAATATCCTTTTAATAATTATAAGACGTAAGCTCCTTGACGTGATAGATATCTTGCTCTAATATTCCTTGATACGATACTCCTTTTATGTACTTTCAAAGTCACTTTTTGTTCACTTAGTAACCCTTTCTTTCTTTTATTTCTATTCACTTTAACTTTCGAAATATCACTTTATCCTTGTATTTTTAAATATTATTTAATACCCTTTTTTTTGTCTTTTTGTGGATATCTCTAATTCCACAATTTAAATAAACAAATGAAGCTTATCTTCTTTTTTTTTCAAATGAAAATTTCCCATTTATATTAAGTATAATATAAATTGTTTACATATATCTTTTCTTTATTGACCATAAAAAAGTTCTATGTCCAGTCCTTGAGTGACAGTCATTCTTGAAAAAACAAAAAATATATTGTCTGTACTAAACTGAAAAATCAGGCTGGAAATTGCAAAAAAAATAGAAATCTAAAACTGTCTTTAGCCGCTCCATTTATCCGAAGAAAGATATGATGACAAAAATAGCTCAGAAAGCTATGCACTTCTTGGGCCGATTAAAGAGATAGGTACAAAGTAGGGCCCTTGTGACCTTCCACCCACAGATTATAAGTAATCCTCCCTCGAACGCTGAGGAAGGCCTGTTTTGATAGATAGTCTACTTCTTGATTCTTCCCCCTGTAAATGTGCTCAAAAGTAATGGATCTGAAATGAGTGCATAAATCAACATTTATTTCTTTCCACACTTCAAGGCTTGCCACTCTGAGATCACCCTTCTTCTTTAGCCAGTCAATGACTATCTTTGAGTCGCCCATGATGTGAATATCACAAATTGCTAATCTTTTTGCAAGAACTAAGGTAGACCATGCCCCCAGGACCTCCGCTCTTGTGTTGGATCTGCCACCGCAATTTAATGTCCACCTGCATTCATTTGTGGCGTTTAACTTAATGATACCCCCGGCCCCATACTTGTTGCCAATAATTTGTGTAGCCTTGTCGAACCAATCACATTGTTTATCCGCTGGAGGAGAAGGGCCCATAATCCGTGGTTTTTTTCTTTGTGCATTTTCCAGAGATGTTCCAGTGCACATCGAGAGAGATAGACAACACGGTGAATTGAGGGGCTCGATCCTTCAAAAAGGGCCCTGTTCCTATCAACCCAAATGAACCAGCAAACAAAGGCTGGCAGTGATGTCAATCTTTTATTTTGTAAAGCCCAGTTTTTGAAAGAATCAACCACAGAAACACCATTCCAACCGGAATCCAGATCCAACATTTTTTTGAGCTCTGCCCAGGTTGTTCAGGAAAAAAGACAAGTTAAAAAAACATGCTTTGTGGATTCACCGTGGTTTTTACACAAAACGCAGATGCCAGGGCCTTGCCATCCCCGTTTTTGGAGATTTTTCTAGGATAAAACTTTATCTTCTGCTAATAACCAAATAAATAATTTTATCTTCAAGGGGCACTCCCACTTCCATAGCTTCTTCTGCCATCCTTCTTGATTTTTTTCCCAAAGTAGATTCGATAGAGCTTCATATATGTTCTTCACCGAGATGACACCCGACATATCTCCTCCCGTCCAGAACAACTCATCTGGCTTGTTGACTAAGGATATGCCCGATTCTGCCAATAGTGCTCTGTAGTAATTCCATTCCTCAACAAGAAAATTTGGTAGTGCTAGATCTTTACTGCATAACCATCTCTTTCATGTTTCTGTTCCAAAGGCCTTGGTTGTTGCTTGATATAAGAAATATATGCATTTTTTATTTAACCTTCTCACTAACACAACAAATAAAATGGAATCCTGTCCTAAGCCCAGGATCACGTCTTTGCCTATAATGATTGAATGGCCTATGCCTGGTTTCCAGGCCATCCATCGCAAGATAATAGGTAAGGTATTACACAATTTTTTTCATGTTTGGGAACCCTTTTGGCGGAGCAGATCCACTGATCGGAGCCACGTCCAAACTGGGAAATGTGGGTAATACTTGTCTTTTAGAACACTTTTCCAGATCCTTGTCTTCATGATAGCTCTCCACATCGTGTTTGTTTCCAAAGATCTATTGAACAACATGATGTTGCGCAAACCCCATCCGCCATAAGACTTTGGTGTGACAATCGACGTCCAGCTACACAGATGGTACTTTTTCTTATTTTTAACACCTGACCACATGAAAGAAAAACAAATCTTATGAATAGAGTTAAGAACAGAAATCAAAACGTGAGCCAATGCTAACCAGTACACTGTTTTTGTCTCCAATACAACCTTTAGAAGCACAAGGCATCCACCCAAAGATAACAACTTATTTCCCCAATGTTTTATCCGTGCCTCGAATTTTTATATTAACCATTTCCAATCAGCTACTCTGTAGTTATCAAGTTTTAGATAAAAACCCAGATAATGAAAATCGTGTTCTAGATCTTTGCTTAAAAAGGTAAAAACATCCTTTATAACTTTAAGAGTATCATAGTTGACACTGCAATGAAGAATAATTGACTTTTGTGCATTAATGGTCATTCCCGATGCCTTGTAGAAGTCTTGAAGAATTCCCTGTATTACCTTCCATTCAAAGAGAGAAGCTCTAGACAATATCAGAATGTCATCTACAAAGAGGAGGTGTAGAATATTTAGCATCCTGGACACTTTTAAACCAATAAGAGAACCTTCATCTTTTGCTTTGTTGAGTGCTAGTCTGAGGCCTTCCATCATCAAGATGAAGAGGAGGGGCGACATCAGACATCCTTGACGTAGGCCTTTCTTGCATTTAAAAAAAATTTGTGGGCTCACTGTTTATCAGAACTGCGAAATTTGTAGAGGAGACACACGCCATAATTCGTTTTGTGGTTGGGAGGCCAAAACCACACTGCAAAAAAATTAATCTCAGATAATCCCAATTTGTGCAGTCATAGGCTTTTTTCAAGTCAAAATTTGGAATAATGGATTGCAACTTCTTACTTTTGATGCTATGTAAACATTCTTGAGCCGTCCCGATGACATCTAGAATTTGTCTTCCTTTGAGGAAGCCCAGTTGCTCCAAAGATAAAGCTCTGGATAAAATCGGTCTTAGTCTTTTAGCGATCACCTTAGCAATGAGCTTATAGCACAAGTTGCATAGAGCTATCAGCTGATAATCCATGAAGTCAGTTGGCTTATTGCCTTTCGGAATCAGAGGAATAAAAGTAGATTTTATCAAGTTTAATACCTTCCCCTTAACCCTGGAATCCTCCACACAGTCCAACAGGTCCTGGCTGACAAGTTTAAAGAAGGATAAGAAGAACTCTAATGTCCAACCATCAAGTCTGGGGCTTTTGTCCTTTGAAAAATCTTTCAGAATGCCTAGAAGTTCCTCCTTTGTAGGAGCTTGTTCCAGCAATCTTATGTCCTCATCACTTAAAAAGGCCGTGAAGAGTCGGATAGAGTTTAATTGGTTAAAAATAGACGTGTGTCTAACATCATGGTAGAAGGATTTTAAAAACTTTGTTTCTTCCGTCTTAATTGCTTCTTGTCCAGAAAGAGTAACACCAGAATCATCCTGCACCTCCCAAATGAATTTTTTGTTTCGCCTATAACTCATGAAATTGTGGAAGAATTTTGTATTCTTGTTGCCGCTTTTGATCCATATTGCACAAATTTTCGGGTGCCATTATTCCTCGTCTGCTAGCAGAAGTCTCTTTATTGCTTTTTCTAGATTAAACACTGATTGTTCACAATGTCCATTAGTAGTGTGTTTAAACATCTGTTCGTATTAAATAGACAAAGTCTCTTCTATCTCTCAGAGATCCTTTGTGTCTCTGAGATGCTTGTTCTTTGCCTAGATTTTTACACAACATTTTAACTTTGACAACTTTTCCACGAGTCTCCCTTGAGCCTCTGAAATGTTAATCAAATCAGGATCATGCCATACTTCCTTTACAATAGTAGTGAAGCTTTCCTCTCCTAACCATCCTGGATTGAATTTGAAAGGATAAGAGACTTTTGGGAAACCATGTTTGAGTTCAAAACAAATTGGGGCGTGATCTGATAGAAAAGGAAACTGTACCCATGACCTGTACCTTTGTGATGTTGCTAAGACCTTCTCAACAATATAAAACCTATCTAGCCTCTTTGAGATACTTTCTTCTCCAACTCGGCCATTTTTCCAGGTTGGCATAGTTTTTGTTGGAATCACATCAATGAGAGAATACTTATGAAAAAGTGATTTAAAGTAGCCAGATAAAGGATCACATGTTGCTTTTTGCCCCCATATCTCAGTCAATGAATTTGTGAAATTTAAATCTCCTGCTAAGATCAATTTTTTTTTTGCTAATAGCCCCGAGGCCTCCACCGAAGCCCAAAATTTCTTTCTATTCTGGCATGGTCCATAGACGTTCAGAATTGATAGCTCTGTTTTGTCCTCATTGGAGTGCCCTGTCAAAAGTATACCACCAATGCTTAGAAAAAGGGTCAAAAGTGAAGAAATTTGGATCCCAAGAGCCAAGCAAGCCTCCAGAAGTCCCCACTACACTCACTGTGCAAGACAACCAATCAAGTCTTAACTTAAGGATGAATGATCTTGCCTTGTCCGCTGATACCAAAGTCTCCTGTAATAAAATGAAACTTAGGAAAATAGTATTTAAGAACTTCTTCTCAAGGAGTTTTGTTTCAGGGGTCCCCCCACCCCTCTGACATTGAGGGAAACAAAAATCATATCTTATCTCTAGCTAGGGCTATTAATCCTCTAAGCACCCTGAGATCAGAAGTTCTAGATGTTGTAGACAACGGATTTAAGGTAGCTCCCACCTTCCTGCAAGCACTACACGTTTTTAAAGGTGAGACCTCAAACGCCAAGCCCCTCGACCAAGCAGGGTCTGCTGTTGACGAGCTCCGAAACCCTTGGCTTTCAGAGGTAGAACCCGTGGTATCCTTCCTTACCGCCGGTGAAGATCCAGAAAAAATTGGAAGTAGTATGGGTTTTTTAAACCGATGCCCAGCAGGTAACAAATCAGTTAGAAGATTGTCTAAGGCACTGTCACTGAGATCAGATTTTGTGTATCCTGGAAAAGGGGGAGAAGCCAATGGAGGTGCGACGAAGGAAGGCTTTGAGGGATTTTATACAAAGGGAGCCTTCTCGGAAGGGTTTGTGGCTGGAACACCTACTGGTCATGAGTCAGGAGAAGAAACAATAGAAGCTCTAAAGCAAGAAGACAAGGAAGAGGAAAGACTAGTATTCAGGTGTTGACGCTCCCATAAAGACAAAGACAAATATAGCTTTGGGAAAAAGTGTCTTAACTTACCCATAAAAGAAGTGTCGACTGTAGGAGAACTATCGGGATCAATATAACCTAGGCAAAAAGTGGGTGTATCTTCCTCCTCCAAAGGAGTCATTGTATCACCCGAAAAATCCGTTGTATACTCCTCATCCGACAGGGAACCATAAACATGTGTGCAGTCCTTCAGAAGGTGCCCAATGTTCCAGCAAAGGGTGCAATGGAAAGGCAGTCCTAAGTAGTCTAGGTGCTAGGCGAAGAGCAAGCCACACCTTTCTATATCCAGAACGTCCAAGAGACCCTCATGGATGTCGAATTCAACTAGTATTTTTTCCATTTTCTTATTCAGGGATAGGAGGTCCCCTTCCTCAATTTTTATGAAGTGCCCTAAAGAGTTCCCGACCACTTCCATAGCTTTCTTGTTCCACAGCTGGAGTGGAAAATTCGGGAGGAGTACCCAGATGTGTCTATAGCTAAAGTATTAAGTAGAGGGATTAAAGCTTAAGAGCCACTGCTTTAGCATTAGGCTTCCATCGTCATAACTCCAAAAAGAATTCAGGACCTTCTCCGAATCTTCTGGGTTTTTAAACATAAAGCCCAACCAACCTCTAGGTAGATTGATCAACTTAGGACAATAACCCAGAAAAGGTAGCCAATATAACTTCATCCAGTCCTCCAAAGAAGAAGAACACCAAGACCTATAAGTTATTCTACCCACCAGGGTGCAGAGCGAAAGTGTGGACGACTCCTCCAAGCCGGCGTCCATACCAAGGACTAACTTTGGCTTGGTTTTCTTTGGCTTCCAAACTTTTGCGTAATGGTAGGAATGAATTTTCCTTTGTAAACTCTGTCTGTCCTGTTTTGCTTTACTACCAAAATCCGCAACAATTTCATTATTAGTTCCCAGGATACGATCAAAAGGTTCATGAGCTTGAACCGTTTGTTGTGGAGCTATTTGACCCTCTAAAGCATTTTTTGCAGAGTCTAACACAATGCCAGGTTGTTTGTTAGAACTATGCATATGTCCAGAGGTGTTCAAAGTAGTAATGAAGGGATCTCTCACTGTCACATCATCTTTAATACAAGGCTCAGGGTGACGGGTAAGGTTATGAACTATGAAGTGCTCATCCACCGTGGGGAATAAAACCTCCTCCTCCCAATGCACTTTGTCAGCCGAACTAATAAGTGCGTTGACATCATTTTCTATATTGGAGGACACTTGGGAGCCCAGAAACTCCAGAGAGTAAGACAAATAAATTCCTACCACCCAGCAAGTCCCGTCAAGGGTAATGAGAAACACGAGGTTTGGTGACTTAAACACTGAAGAAGTGACAAATAGCATAAAAAAGAGGATTGTTCATAACTGCTGGTCCGTAAACTTCTTCTGTCAGTTTTAACTACCTTAAGAGCAGAAAACCTACCTTGAGAGCACTAACAACTTGTGGCTAAGACATGGATCTGAGCCTCTTACCAGTATACTGTGGCCACTAAAAGGAGCCTATCGTTAAACCTCCATGGAAGCCAAAACCTCTTCTCAGAAGTTTGAAAATCATCATTCCCACCTCTTCGATCCTCTCAAGTGGAAATGATCATCAAATGAAGCTTATCTTGCAACTTTCCAATATAACTCTTTTAATAATCTTTTCATAAAATTGAACTTAGGAATGAAAATAAAAAAGTTAATATACTTCCACCATATACTTTTTCTTTGTATCTTTTTTTATAATATAATACATTTTTATGATATATAATACCTTTTTGAAATATCACTTTATCCTTATACTTTTAAATATTATTTAATACTTTTTTTATATTATTTTTTTTTACCTTTTTATAATTTTTGATCCACAAGTAATAATAAATTTATGAGTAACTTTAGAATATAATAATATATTTTCTTTTTCTTTTAACTTTTTCTTTATACTTCCTTCTTATAATCTCTTTTAAGATATTCTTATTTTTTCTTAAATTGAAGTGCCTCGTACAATTTTTGTGACGGCTTTTTTCACCTTCGATTTATTTAATTAAGCACTATATTACTTTTATTGTCCTTGCATAAGGATTTGCTCTTTTGATATTTTGGAGGGTAATCGATGTTAATTTGACCAATATGTCACCTTCCACTAAATAAGTTCTAATATATATATTAATATATTAATTGTATATGTTATAATTGGCACTGATTTAGGAATGTTATGATTTGATTACAATTAATATTAAGCTACGATAAGGGTTGTGCTCTTTCGCATAATTTTTAGATAGAATTAAATTACAGCGACAACCCTCTTCAATGGCAATGAAAATTTTGAATGGCTGCTCCCTTTTGGCAAATGTTGACGGTATGATGGTTAAATTGATCTGGCAATGAAAATTCTGAATGGCTGCTCCCTTTTGGCAGATGTTGACGGTATGATGGTTAAATTGATCTATATGGTGGTTGTAAGTTCACGATTTTTAGAATATACGTTTTAAACAATTTTCAAGTGTACGGATATCAATAAAAAAAACTAAGTTCTGATACCAAATGAGACGAACAAAGTTCACTCACACAAGAATTATCCAAAATACTTAGAATATAACATAATAATCTATGTAGGAATAATGTATAAAATATGAATAGATAAGATGATTACAATTGAGAATGAGGGCTTGTTTATATACCCACGCAGGGATACCCTTAACCAATAATCATGTCTTGAGACATGTTCTTTCATTATTAATAGTTATTATTTATTAATTAACTATTATATTATGAATATCTATTTTATATGTATATTTATGTTCATAACACAAAATGTATCAAATAACAAGAATTAACAGTTATCAGTACATCTGCAATGATAAAACCCATTATTTGTTACATATATTTCGTCCAAGAGTGATACGTCCCCGAGAGCGATACCTCCCCAATTTCTAGAGTCAAGCTCTTGATAACTAATTTTTGTAAAAAGAAAACATAGATTTTTGACATTTCTAATTTCTTGACCCTTTATTTAAAAACAAGGAGAGCTGCCATTAGACAGATTACACACAAACACACAACTGTAATTGTATATTATTATTGAACACAATACACATATATATAGCTGGATTTAGATCCAAGTAATTCCACTTTTTGAGGGAGAAGTTGAGAGAATATCTCAACATCCTCCAACAACCCAAACTCTAATATGCATCATTAATGAAGCATTATCTCTAACACCTTTTACCCTCAAAAATCGTTTAGGGTCATTTCACTTATGATGGTATTGGGTAATCCCTTGAGACTAAATGGTACCTTACCACTCAGATCGTTGTTTCTTACTCAAAAGAAATTTAAGATTGAAAAATCCCCATATGATTTGGGAATCTCACGTATAAAGAAGTATTGCAAAACAATAAACAAAATTGGTTTATCCTGTCTACAAGTATTTCAGAATACCAAAAAGGCCCTTCTTTGATATATCTATGGTATTGAAATAAGAAAAGCTACTCAGGCTTTGTGGTAATGGGCCAGTGGAATTATTCTTGTAAAATATACATCCGCGAGACACTAGATTTCACCAAATTCTTTGTTTATTTTCCCAGAATATTTGTTCTTCTAAACTTGAAGATATACCAAGTTTTTCAAGCTTGCAAGCTCGAAAAAGTCCCATTGGGTGAGATTTTTTCACTGTTCCGGTTCAGATCCAGGTGGGGAATTACAACCTCATATCCAGGTGGGGAATTACAGCCTTCATCTTCTATCTGGGTTTTTGGGATTCAAAATGAATACTTCTCTAAATAGCATGTGTGTTTTAGTATTTTTTGAAATGTAAACTTACAGATAACTCATTCATAGCTCTGTGTCACAGGTCGACATGGAATCAGAAAGGATGTTTTACCTGTGCCTCAGATGTCATATTTCTTGGCAGATGATAGATGGGTTATTTTCCTAGACTCGAAGCATCTAGAATAGATTCAAGATTCTTTAATTTTTTGTTCGTTGTGTTCTACCTGTTGCATCATTGCAATGCAGAAATATTGAAGAAATATTGTTGGCTTCTTGTGCCGCACGTTGATGTTTTGGGCAAAGAGCAAGCCACGCCATTGATGTTTTGGGCAAAGAGCAAGCCTAATTAGTCCAGGTGTTGGGCAAAGAGCAAGCCACGCCATTCTATCTCCGGAACATCCAAGAGACCCCCATGGATGTTGAATTCAACGAGTATTTTTTCTATTTTCTTATTCAGGGATAGGAGGTCCCCTTCCTCAATTTTTAGGAAGCGCCCTAAAGAGTTCCCGACTGCTTCCATAGCTTTCTTGTTCCACAGCTGGAGTAGAAAACTCGGGAGGAGTACCCAGATGTGTCTATAGCTGAAGTATTAAGTAGAGGGATTAAAGCTTAAGCGCCATCGCTTTAGGATTAGGCTTCCACCATCATAACTCCAAAAATAATTTAGGACCTTCTCTGAATCTTCTGGGTTTTTAAACATAAAGCCCAGCCAACCTCTAGGTAGATTGATCAACTCAGGACAATAACCCAGAAAAGGTAGCCAATATAACTTCATCCAGTCCTCCAAAGAAGAAGAACACCAAGACCTATAAGCTATTCTACCCACTAGGGTGCAGAGTCAAAGTGTGCACGAATCCTCCAAGCTGACGTCCATACCAAGGACTAACTTTCGCTTAGTTTTCTTTGGCTTCCAAACTTTTGCATAATGGTAGGAATGAATTTTCCTTTGTAAACTTCGTCTGTCCTATTTTGCTTCACTACCAAAAGCCGCAACAATTTCATTATTAGTTCCCAGGATACGACCAAAAGGTTCTCGAGCTTGAAGCCTTTGCTGTGGAGCTATTTGACCCTCTAAAGCATTTTTTGCAGAGTCTAACACAATGCCAGGTCGTTTGTTAGAACTGTGCATATGTCCAGAGGTGTTCAGAGTAGTAATGAAGGGATCTCTCACCGTCACGTTGTCTTTAATACAAGGCTCAGGGTGACGGGTAAGGTTATGAACTATGAAGTGCTCATCCACCGAGGGGAATAAAACCTCCTCCTCCCAATGCACTTTGTGAGCCAAACTAATAAGTGCGTTGACATCATTGTCCATATTGGACGACACTTGGGAGCCCAGAAACTCCAGAGAGTAAGACAAATAAATTCCTACTACCCAGCAAGTCCTGTTAGGGGTAATGAGAAACACGAGGTTTGGTGACTTAAACACTGAAGAGGTGACATATAGCATAAAAAAGAGGATTGTTCATAACTGTTGGTTCGTAAACTTCTTCTGTCAGTTTTAACTACCTTAAGAGCAGAAAACCTACCTTGAGAACACTAACAACTAGTGGCTAAGACATGGATCTGAGCCTCTTACCAGTATACCGTGGCCACTAAAAGGAGCCTACTGTTAAACGTCCATGGAAGCCAAAGCCTCTACTCAGAAGTTTGAAAATGGTCATTCCCACCTCTCCGATCCTCTTAGGTATCTTGGTTATACACACAAATGATCATCAAATGAAGCTTATCTTGCAACTTTCCAATATAACTCTTTTAATAATCTTTTCATAAAATTGAACTTAGGAATGGAAATAAAAGAGTTAATATACTTCCACCATATACTTTTTCTTTGTATTTTTTTTATAAAATATATAATACCTTTTTATGATATATAATACCTTTTTGAAATATTACTTTATCTTTATACTTTTAAATATTATTTAATATTTTTTATATTATTATTTTTTTTACCTTTAATCCTACCAAGTAATAATAAATCTATGACTGACTTTAGAATATAATAATATATTTTCTTTTAACTTTTTCTTTATACTTTTTCCTTATAATCTCTTTTATTATATTCTTATTTTTCCTTAAATTGAAGTGCTCCGTACAATTTTTGTGACGACTTTTCTCACCTTCGATTTATTTAATTAAGCACTATATTACTTTTATTCTCCTTGCATAAGGATTTGCTCTTGATATTTTGAAGGGTAATCGATGCTAGTTTGACCAATATGTCACCTTTCACTAAATCAAGTTCTAATATATATATATTAATATATTAATTGTATATGTTATAATTGAGAGTGATTTAGGAATGTTATGATTTAATTACAATTAATATTAAGCTACGATAAGGGTTGTGTTTCTTCGCACAATTTTTTAGATAGAATTAAACTACAGCAACAACCTTTTTTAATGGCAATAGAAATTTCGAATGAGTGATCCCTTTTGGTAGATGTTGACGGTACAGTGGTTAAATTGATCTATATGGTCGCTGTAAGTTCACAATTTTTAGAATGTACGTGTTGAACAATTTTCAAGTATACAAACACTAATAAAAAAAATATGCTCTAATACCAAATGAGACCAATAAAGTTCACTCACATAAGAATTATTCAAAATACTTGGAATATAACATAATAATCCATGTAGGAATAATGTATAAAATATGAATAGATAAGATGTTTACAATTGAAAATGAGGACTCGTTTATATACCCACGCAGGGGTGCCCTTAACCAATAGTCATGTCATTTGAGACATGTTCTTTCATTATTAATAGTTATTATTTATTAATTAACTATTATGTTTTTTTTTTTTTTGTAAATTAGATGGTTCCTTTCTATTTTCGATTTATATATGCAAACCAGGTTACATAAAATATTTAAACTATGGCCTCAACCTGTCCATAGGAATTCAG
>SNQJ01S0239657.1:0-13594 GCA_010110895.2 Picea sitchensis
TTTTATCTTTTGCCAGCTTGCTTTTACCTTTTGGGCCTTTAGCCCCTTCTTCCCATGAGACAAGGTGCAATCCTGAAAATAGGTCAACCAAGTGCCCGAACAAGTGTAATGGGGCAGATGAGCGGGAAGCAAGATGAAAAGGTGGAGCTATGACAGGAGCAGACGATGGCTTTTCAGAAATCCCCCTAGTGGCAAACCAAATCCTATGGATACAGGCTTACTAGGGCATCCTGTCAATCCCCCCAGACATGGTCAAGTGGGCAAGTATAAGATCCAATCATTTGTTAGAAATAAAAGGAATCAGATGCACATATTCAAGGGTTTTGATGATCAAAGTGACACATACCATGATACCCGGACTCATTACCTCATGGAGCAAGAACCATCTTTGACACAAGACCAAGCGGATGGTGATGGATGCTGCTGCTGCTGACAAGATAGAGGCGCTGAAAGGAAGAAAAGGTGGGCCCTCCAGGGCCATGCTAAAGTCGATCTGGCTCTTGGTACTCCATGTCTAGGAACTGTGGGGCTCGAGACATGATCTCCTAGTAATCCCTAAAAATGGGGGATAACAGTAATCAGATGAAATGTTTATTAATGTCCACTAGTAACCAATGAACGTTTTGTGGGACTGTAGAAGTAATACATAGTTAACAAAGATAACCTAGTGCTTCATGCAACTCCACTTTAAAATAAATGAATGGCATAAATTATAATGGAGCTTTAGGCTCCATTACTGCTTGAACTAGCACCCTTGTGAAAAGTTCCAGCACATGTGCTAACTGGGGCAACAAAATGGGAAGTGCACCATTGTTACCTCAGTACACATTCCCCTTCACTTTAGGCCACCATCTCCTAAATAAAGGTATCCCTATTTAAATAAAATTAAAACCTCTTTAGAGGTAGTTAAAACCACATTACAAACTTAGTTTTATGATCCAATCCAAAATTATATGTAACAAGATCGTACACGAGGGATTCCAATAGGTGTTTTTAAATGATTTAAGACAAACAATTAGAAACAATAGCATAAACCACCAATATATCCACTTGAGAAGAGGGTTAGGAGCTAGTGGATGTGTGTGTCAAATTTGATATGTAAGATAAATAACATTAGGAACTTCATATTTGTATTTATATGGCTATCACTCAACAAATAAAACTATCAAAAGGAAGTGCAGACCACTTTTTAGGCTACTTTAGGCCACAAAAAAGTGAAACTAATCACTATAAATCAATGGTGCAATGTGTGCTATGATTACCAATTGGTTCAGATGCTAAGAGAGGACAAGCTTAGGGATGTCCTTCAACTTCTAAATCAGTTTTATGATAACTAACACAGAAATTTCAGATTTAGAAGTGAAAGGCATCAAGCGGATATTATGCACTAGAGATAGGCGTCTTGGATGTTTCCACTAGGAAAGATATATTCTATGCAGCAATGGCCAACAAGTGTGTAGGAAATAAGTTCTAAAGATATATAACCATTAACCAAGCAAGAACTTGTAAAATAGATGGTGAATTCCCCCAGGGTTTTACAAGTTAGCACTTGGAATTCACCAAATAAAATCTCTAAGTAAATGATAAACAATTATAATCACTTTAGAGATCAAATTCACCACCTAGATATGTGGAGACAAACTTGTATAAAACAATCTAGAAATGAAATAGAGGCTAGGTATGAGTAAGAATACATCTTTGAGCACCAAACACTGGCCTTAGGGTTTCCTGGAAATCTGATTTTTATTCTTTAATTTTATTTCCAGATTTGAAAAATTCCTTAAATCAACCTGTTGCCGCCTTATACAAACCTAGAGGCGTGGGAGAATCTTCAATCCACTACGATTTGTCCCTTGGGAACAGTGAGAGTTAAGGTGCTGTCGCGTAATCCTCAACTCCTCCGTCTAGGCCAACTCTAAGCGAAGCCAAGGGGGTGATCCCCTAACAAATATACTAAGGCTTGGAACTAAATCTAAGGTACAAAGGAAATAAATCTAGGTTATTGTTATTTCAACAATCAATCCTTAAATTGAAAATACACAGAAAACAACTATTCATCCCACGATATATATATATATATATATATATATATATATATATATATATCAAGCATGTACTTGCATAAAGGATACTGGAATACGGTTATTTAGATGCTAAGTAAAATTAAAATTGCTTTATATAAATAGCTGAAATGTAAAATTTGGAAGCATATGGCTTTGCTAAGTGTAAATGTAAGGACCGATTGCCTTAAAGATAGTCGTGGGCAATGTGGTTCGTGTGTTTTATTAGGAGTAGGGGTGATGATGAGTTAATGAGATTGTTTGGCCTCCTTGGAGGTTAGCTCTTTGTTTGGGAAACTTACTTGGAGGAGTTCACGAGCAATAGTCTCACCGGTAAACTCTCAAAGCGTTGGATGTCCAAAGCGGGTGGGAAGCCGAGGGTCCAGAGGGCCATGCTTACTTGAGTCCACTTTAAAATTTTTTCCCTTTTATTAAGCTAAATACTTTAGAGATTTTTCCCTAATTAATCTATCACCATTGATCTTGCTTTCAGTGTATGAACTTACTCCCAGTGGATCGAGACTAGATACATAATTGGAATTAGAGACATACTTGAGAGGCTAGGGGAAATGCTATTTTAAACAAGAAATAGAATTGGAAATTGAAATGTTATGCTAATTACTAATCCACAGACTAGGCCTCTTTCGAGGAGCTGGGGGATGGTTTATTTACCAACTTTGAAAAAATGCAAGAAATAAAGCTAACTAGCAATTAAAGATTACTTGATTTTGCAGAAAAAGAAAACTAACTAAATTTGAAATTTGATTTTAATTTTAGAGCTGAAATGAACCTGTTGAAATGCTTTGAAACAAAAGAAAGACAAAAAACCAATCAGAGACAAAGAGATCACTTAACACAACACCCAGGAAAGAAACAAAGTGAGGCCTCCCTTGGCTCATTGATTTTATTACCACGGTTACAAATGCTCTTTTAAGAGTCTTTAGATATCTCTTTAAATGAGATTGTACCCTTATATATGGATCATAAACTAAAAAAAACACTTTTACAATGGTTTAACAAAATAATGCCACTTTGGGGGTCTCAAAAAGGCTCAAGTCTTTGGATTTTCGGTAGAATTTCCTCTTGCCCTTGCACCAACCTGCACAAAATCCGCGAACAAACAAGATGCAAATAAGGCCAAAGACACTTTAAGAGTGATTTGGTTTATTAGTTTATAAAACCAAAAATCTAGAATTACAATCCTATGATAGGCACTTGGAATTTCTGAATCTAAACTAGGAAGAGCCTTCTCTTCTTCTTTGCTTTTGTCCTAAAAGTGAATATAAAGACAGTAAACTTTTGCTCAAATATTAAACTTAATCTCTTGAGAAAACACCTATCTTTGTACTAGGTTTTCGGCAATAGGAGGGACCCTGAGGCAGGAGGCCCCCATGACCCGGCTCCAGAGGCCCGACTCCCAAAGGGGCTTGGGAGCTCAGCTCCCACACGCCCGGTTAGCATCCCAGGGGCAGCGTGCTCCACAGTGGGGGCGTTCTTGGCCTACAGTGGGGAGCGTTCTCACAGTGGGAGGCGTTGGCCTCCCCCCAGGCAGACTTTACACTCACAGGAAGTGGGAGCTTTCAAACTCCCAGCTCCCTCCTTTAAAAAAAGGCTCCCTAAGGATTCCCCTTCATTTTGCGCATGTGAGGCAAGAGAGGGTATTTTATTTTTGTTTTGGGAGTGAGTGGGAACCGAGACAAGGTTCTGTAAGAGAGGAAAAGGTATGGCTATGGTTTCTAAAGGATTAAAAGACTCACTCTTTCCATTTTTTCTTTCATTCTATTTCTCCTTTCACTCATCTTTGCTAGGAGGGTTTTGAGAGGGTTTTTGCTAGTTATTGATGGGATTGAGGGAATATTGAAGGAGAGCAGAAGGGAGATTTGAGGAGCTTGGAGGGATTGGAGGAACTTGGAAGAGGGATATTGAGAGGCTTCCATAGGAGGGTGGAGATTTGGAAAGAAAGATTGAAGGAGTTCCATTTGTGAGGAGCTTGAGGAGATTGAAGGCTACCACTTAGTCATATTCAACAACCATTGGAGATAAGGGTAGGCTCTTAAGCACGATGCTTGTTTCTTGTTTAAAATGATAAAATCCATTTGTTGTCAAACTAAATAGCCAACATGTTGAATATTTGAATGTTTCATTACCTACTCTCCCATTTCTCCTCCATCATTCTATTGTAGGTATCAAGTTATTATCAAGGTTCAACAATCATGATGATGATATACATTAGAATATAATGGATGTACTCGTTTAACCATGAACAATATCACTATTGTCACCTTAACCATGGTGAAGCCATCAGACACCTTAACCTTGACAGAGGAGAATCGTGCAGGAAGCAAACCCTAGGCTAGATAGCCTAAAACAAGATGGTGCACCTCTCTCAAGGATAGGCGCGCAAACAGAAGACTCAGCCAGTCGAGAAAGGTCAAGTTCAAATTACAGAGAGGAAGTGAAACTAGTGAGAGACAACTTCTCGAACTACTTTAAAACATTAAATAACACAGTCTTTGAAGTGTGCCCCTCTGCGGTTTGAAATTTTTCACCAGGAATAGTCTTGATCTCCTATGTTATACTAAAAAGAAATGGCAAAATGCACGGGTCGACTTCTCATTACAGGTGCCTATTTACTTAGTATATAATATTTCCTTTAGGCAACTTCTTCTCTTGGAGGCTAATAACCTATTATCTATGACTACTACCATAATATCAACAATGTCAACGTGGTATGTCATTTGGTTCCATTTTATTATTTTGATGGTGGTGGTGGGAACTTCCCGTCGAAATAACCATGATTATTAGTGGCGAAGAAATAGAAGTGGACAACCTGAGACCAAGGAGAGGAGGAAGGAATTACACACCTATGTGGAAGTATGCCACAAGGCTTGGGGGGAGGTAAAGGGTGGAACCACAAAATTTACATTTCACCATTGTCATACAAAATACATAGGTTCCTATACACATATTGAGAAACATATGTGTGGGAGATGGGGAGCTACATCCATTATCTGAGAGAAGTGACTTTCGGAGGTGGAGGACACAGTTCTTAATGGCCATTTTAGCAGGTTAATTATATTCTGCAGTTCATCAAACCCATTTATATTATGATTTGGTTTGCAGATACAAATTAGTTGATGATTGGAGAGGTGTATGAGGAAATGTACAACATGTTAGGCCAAATAAAAGACATTGTTATTAGAAGGATGCGATATTGTATGATTATATCCATAAACTTGTGGTCAAGGTGGGATAATTTTGAATGTTCCACTCCATGCCACAGCATATGTATACAAATATTATTCTTCATCTTGGTTGGCCCAACCGACATGCAGGGGGAGTGGGGAAAGGAGAAAACCACACCACGGATCAGGAAGGTGCAAATTGGATATATACTTGCATCAGACAAGTTGGTACCTGATGAGAGGAGTGTGCTCAAATGCAAGCGAATTGAGCAAATACATGGAGTCTTTGGTAACTTGAATGCAACCAAAGATCAAGACAGGATGAGTTCTACCGAATGGTGGAACATGTGGCTCCCACAGCAAAAGAATTTACATAAATTAGTGGTGAGGTGCTTTCTCGGGTCATTAGCACCTCTTAGGAGGTGTTGGAGCATATAGCTTCATCCACCAGTGTAAGAGAAATAACGAATGCAGGACGAGCAAAAGCTTGGTTTATGGCACGTACAACTGGGTTGTTATTAAGCATTACTTGTGATAGAGATACCCTTTGTAAAAAGAGATATGACTTGGGATAACAATCGGGAGGAGACTAATTTACATGATGGAACCATTGTTTTAAATGGAAGAGAACTTTTGAGTGATCATGATGGTGATCATATTCTGGAGAACATGCCACCCCATCCCACTACAAGGGTTCTAGATTCATCAATTTTACCTTTATCACTGGCGTCCATTTGTCACATGAGAGGGGCCATTCATTTGTTGGTATTGTTCCTGATCACTTCCACTATTCCTGCTCTTATTCCAAGACAGGAGAAAGAAACTAGAAGTTTCTCGTTGCAAGAGGAAAATTTAGAGCATGGTACTTAGTACTTACTAAGTTGCTACTATACCTAGATCTCTTTTGTTTCATGTTTAGAAGTAGTCCTAAAACTTAGTACTTTGTCTTGAGTCTTGAGTCTTGACTCTTTGTATGAAAGCAATACGTAAACAATGAAGTTATTAAGTTATGAACTTAAGAACATCTTATGACAATTTACCTTTGAAGTTTATGATTGATATTATGATGCTGTGAATGATTAATGTTATGATGCTTTAATGTTGAGTCCCATAGATGTTTATGATTGATGTTAGCATATGTGTAGTATATTTTTATGTACTATGTACTTACAATGGTTGATACTTTTAATAGTCATCACTAATCAATTAATTAAATGATCTTATATCTATGTTTTTCATATTTTTTAATTGATTCAACATGGTGCATGTTTTTATATATATATATATATGCACCAAAATATATATTTCTTATGTATTATATAGCGGCTCCCAGCGGCTCCAGCTCCCGATTTTTGAAAATCTGGCTTCCAGCCTCCAGCTCAGGAGGATTTTTGAAAATCTGGCTTCCCATCCCAGCTCAGCTCAGCTCTGCTTGACGTTGAGAGGGACTAAGATAGCACTTTGCAAGCCTAGAATAGAAGATCTAATCTACTTGCCTTTGGTTTGCAAAGGAAAGAGATAGCTTTAGGTACTTCTATGAATTGAAATCTTTCTTTGCAAATAAGAATAAACCAACATAAATTTTTAGCTTTTAGTTTGAGAAAGAGGTGAGAAGAAAAGGTTCCTTAAACCCTTGGAATACTTGGGCAATAATGGAGTCTTCTTTGTAGAAAGAGGGGCTATAGTCCTTCAAACTTTTGGAGAGAAAGTAAGAACAAGAAAGTTCATCCAATCCTCCAAATGATATCTCTAAAGTCCACAATACTTGCAAGCAACATGTTAGATCTTGGTGTTACCTACAAAGAAACTCAATGGCACATTAGCTAAACAGAACATAAAATGCACATTTAGATTTCTAAGATAGATAATCAATAGGAAATAGAAATCAAACAAGATCTACAATCCTATCCCTTATGAGTAATAGTACTCCTTACAAAGTCCAAACTCAACAAATTACAATAAACAAATAAATGGAATAACAAGATCTACAATCCTATCCCTTATGAGTAATAGTACTCCTTACAAAGGCCAAACTCAACAAATTACAATAAGCAAATAAATGGAATAATATCACCTCATGAAAATGCACTTGACAATGAGCAACCACACAGATCCACACGAAATTAGCCTCCAAAGCCTTTTTATTCCAAGTATGAAAGATAGATCACTGTTACAATAGCACAAATCCCAAGCTCCAACTAGCTTTACAAATGGGAGAGTGTTTGTTTAAATAGACCAAAGAGTGGAGTTCCCAATGGAGGAGGGCGCACCATGTGTAGAGGGAGGGCGCACCAAGTGTGAGGAGAAATCAGCCAAGTGTATGGAAGTAGGCTGCCACCTCTCCCAACTCTCCCATAACTCGCCATTTGTAATATTTGAGGTAGTGTGGGGGTGCCACCTCTCAAGAGGTTGGCTGCCCCTCATGGGAATGCGCCACCTCTCAAGAGGTGCGCACCCTTTTATTGGCACATGCTTGAATCAAGAGAATATATGCCCCACTTTATTCATTTAACCAATGTGAATCATCTACTTGCTGCCACATAGCCTTTTGAGGCTTTATTTGTCTCCAACATGTCCCCACACGTTTCCTTGATTTTTGCCCTTTGCTGATTTTCTTGATTTTATTTTGACTTTTTTGAGCAAAAATGATTTTTTAAGTGATTAAAATCACTAATTTTGCTCAACCAAGTGAGTACTTAGGTAATATGGGTGCTCTAGGTCCAAAAATGAGCACCCCCAAGGCATATTAAGTCCCCTAGTACCATTTTTTTAATACATCTTTAATTTTTAATTAAAAATTCCTGAATTCTGACAAATTTTTAATTAACGGAAAAAATTAAAAAAAACCTAAGGGGGACTTAGCACATTTCCATAAGACTCTAGGAGTATGTCTAGCATGGTAATATACATTAGACACTAGGCTTAGATCCATGCTAAGGTCTAACCATGGGTGTATACTCCGGTTATGGAGGGATTGAGTGAAAAAACTCATAAATTATAAATTGCCTGAACGACAAAATATAATATATAAGTGAAAAAACACTCCAGAGTATAACTCATGCTTAAGACTAGGTGGCTAAGACCTTTTACAAGTTCATCATGCAACATCTCTTATTACAAATTTTTTATGGAAATGTAAAAAATGTTGGTATTTATTGACCGACTGAACTTTTGAACTCTGAACTTTGAACAATAATGTTCAATCTTTGGCGGCTCGCTGGAAGTCCATCCTAGTCCCACTTTGATGGATAAGACAACCCACAAAACATTAGATAAGACCTTGAAACTCCTTTTTATAGGGATGTTTTGCCTCTTTAGGGTTAAAGACCAACAATTAAGCACATCCTTGAATAAATTTGTCTAGGAAATAAAATGAACCATTAACTTTACACTAGACAATTAAAGAAATCTGAATAAAGATATTTATTTGATTTTTCACCGTTAGATTTCGTTCCAAACAAATAAAAATAAAAGATTTTGAATTTTAGGGTTTTTTGGTTGGTTGTTGGGAGAAGACTAGTGCCTTTTCTCCAATTAGGGCTTATGGGATCAAGAAGTATGCCCCTCTAAAATTTGGTCACTTCTATCTTAAGGATTAGGGTAAGAGATTATAACCCTAAGGGTAGAGTAATCCCTCACCTAATCTAGAATAAACTATGAGGACCAAGGCCCTACAAGAAGGGATTCCACAAGGGAAAAACCTTCACCAACAAGATCAATTATGGCTTGAATAAAAATACTTAAAACCCTCGCCAAGGAACCCAAGGAAAGACAACGAGATTGAGCACTTAGCAAACCAACAGAGGAAGATGGAAGAGATAGAAACCCTAGATGTCTTCCTTCCAAGTGGTTAATAACCCTTCACTGGATCGATCTTGCTAGCTAGTAGAAGTCTTGAACATTTACAACTAATCTTTAATGCACCAAGAAAATAACCAAGAAAGAGAGAGCTCTAATAATTGACACCAAAACCTCCAATAGGTAGATTTTCAACAAATTGTATTCTGAAATGATATCCAACAACAACAACAACAACAAATTGGAATGGGAGAAGAGCCTTTATTTATAGATGAGGCTTCTACATCCTTCTCATTCTTTATTATTTTCTATCTCCCTAAAATTAGCCTAGGAGACTTATAAAAAGTGACTTGTCATCGACACAAAGAAGGAGACTAAGTCAAATACAAGTAATACATGCCATATGTACAATAAAACCCTTCAAGAGAGAGGGCCTTGCCATAGAAGAGGGGTCAAATTTCTCAAGTAGCTCAATGTTCCATTGAAAATGTGTAGTCAAGGCCTCAAATCATGGTGTAGAAGCATCCTATGCAAGGAAGAATCCAACGTCTAGCCTCATAATGTGGAACGACCTCCTAGAATGAGTGGATAATACCCGAAGAAGTGGACGGATCCTCTAAATGTGCTCATGAGTGCTCAAAAGATGCCTCCAAGGTGTGACCACATCCTCATTTCAAGCAAAGATCCTCCACAAGGCATGGAAAGTAACTCTCCAAGTCAAATCAACTCAATAAAACACCCCATGGCTGTCATAATGCCCACATGTGTGGGTTGGCCCTCAAATCAAGTGAAGAGATGCTCAAAAAGTGATGAAATGAGAGGGCATTCTGGAACTTCAACGTGGCATGTGTAGATAAGATAAGATAATTTTATTAATGTCCAACTAATGACCACAAAAGTAGGTCAAAGGGACTGATGGGTAAAATGATATCCTTACAATGCGGTAGCACCAAACGGTCTCCTATAAAGGAATAAAGTGTCAGTAGGATACAAAAACGCATATAATGTGAGCTGGGTTGAAGTATGAGGAGCTTCAACTACAACCACAAGTCCCAAACCCTGCAGCGAGGCGAAGATGCATAGGCAGAGAAGATCTAGGTGCTCAAAGGTCTATGGAGTAGACCCATCTCTGCTAACATCCGAGGCTGAATAAAGGAAACCCAACAAAGTCTATTGGCCTTGTTATTGCACAAGTTGTAGGTTGGGAAAAGCTCGACCCAACCACTAAATGGCGACAACTAAGAGGTCACCTACCCACTGTCACCTTAGGTAGGGGTCCACGTCACTTTAGAGGTGAGGTAGTCACCTCAAGGGGGGAATCCCGGTTACCCTAGGGGGAATGAGATGAAGATGGAGGAAAGATAGAGATGAAGTCCCTAGAGGTCAAATCTAAATGATGTGAAATGGTTGAAATGAAGTCTTGGGAAGATCCAAGGGTTGCCAAGTAAGTTGAGTGACCTGCCAAGTGTGAATACTTGCTCGAGACCAAGGCTGTTGGGAGCGGGGAGCGGGAGCGGGGAGCGGGAGCGGGAAGCGCAGATTTTCAAAAATCTCTGGGAGCGAGAGCGTTTCAGGACCGTTTTTTATATAATACATAAAAAATATATATATATATATATATATATATAAAACATGCAGAATGTTGAATCCATAGTTACAAGAACCGAACCGGAACTGGTAAAACCGGCCGGTCCAACCGATTCTGAGCCCCCACTGGTCTGAACTGCCCCTGACCGGTTCCATACGGAACCGGTTTTTTTGCCTGAACCGGCCGGTTCCGTACCGGTTCCATGAAGATGACCCTCAGCCGCAAAAGGTAGGGGGAAATCAGATTTTTTTAAAAATTTAGGGTTGGGGCCCTAAACAGTCAACTTGATCCCACTAGCACCTAAGCATTGGGTTAAAATTTAAGGTTTGAATTGTTTTCAATCATTCTGCAATGATGTGCTACTGTTTATGGACTGATGTCTCACTTAAATGCTGAATACAAACTCCTAATCAAGACTGTGGATACTTACTGATAAGAACTTTAATACACAACAACAATGTTTAAGTAACTAGTGCTCTCAGTTTCTTTGCATTCTATGGTTAATAAGCTCTCTTTCTCAAGGCTAATGATTGATGATGTTCACACATGAAATCTCAGCTATCTTGCTGTCCAAAACTTTGATATATTACATGCTACAACAGTAATAGCTTGCACTTAATTCCACTTTCAAACACGCTCTAAATCCATTATATCTTGTGGTGGTAATTTTATGACATTGCATATAAGCTTTATATCCTTTGATGAGCAAATTCCGAGCTACATCTTGTTGTGCTTAAAGCCCTGATATAAATAACAACAGTACCCTAAAGAGCACTTTCCTTAATCATTGACCAGAACTTAACTCTTATGAATGGTGGAATGATTTGATAAATGGTATGCTTTGTTAAATCTCTTAAGTTTCATGTTCACATTGTGATGCTCTAAGACTTGTAATTAAGCATTGTGAATGCCACTCTATATCGGTTCATCGAGTATAATTGCTTCATACGATAACCTTGGTTTGGAATCGGATTCACATTGGATGCACATGTGACATGAATATATATGAGAAACTTTGCAAATTTGTGTATAATGGTTTGGATTCACATGGATGCACATGAATATGTATTTGTTTTTCAAAATTTGAATATTTTATGTATTTTTAGTGACCAGTTTTTTGATCTGGTTTTTTTCCGGTTTTTTCCCAGTTCCGGTTTTTGGGGTTGACCGGTTCAATGACCGGTCTGGTTCTTGTAACATTGGTTGAATCAATTGCAAAAAACATGAAAACATAGATATAAGATCATTTAACTAATTGATTAGTGATGATCATTAAAGCATCAATCATTTAGTACACATATATTACGAACTGCACGTTGCAGCTTCTTGACGAACTGCAGTTTGATACATATATTATGAACTGCACGTTGCAGCTTCTTGACGAATGATTTTGAAATTAATATGAAAAATGCCTCAGTTATCTAGCTATTTCATACTGTAAATAGTTTGGGTTACTTTATAATATATATGAGCCACATACTTTTTGTGCCCTCTTTTCTCTCTGCACCCTTCCGTGCTTCCATCTTTTCTATGATGCTTTAGCTGACCTGAGTCTGTTTTTTCCATTTTTGCCATATTAACTACTTTTCTGTCCTAGTTATGTTGCCTTAAAGGTATTCCATGGCCATCTTCTTAATCTGTGGATCAAAGTTTTAAATATGCTATAGTCATTTCTTGCCTTTATTTCATCCAAAATTGATTCTCTAGGCATCTTCTGTATATATCAATGTGTCCCTGTGAAAAAATAATTTATCAACGGATGGAAGTTAGAGCTTTTCCAAGGTCTCTTCCATTTGCGTTGGGTCCTTTAGGATGTTTCTCACTAAACTCAAGAAACTACTTTGTATTATTTCCTGTATAATGGAGAGGCATGCTTGATCCTTCCTTGCTGAAAAATCTCATACATTAAAAAACTTGTGTTACTTTGTATTACCCACATACTTTTCATGCTAGTAATAAGGTTAGTCGTTGGAAGAATCATTAAGTAAGGTTATTGTTAAGGTTATTAGTATTACCAAGACTAGCCTTATTACCACGAATGGCTGAGGTTACCCACATACCTTTCAGGCTAACCTTATTACATAATCTCTATCCTTGCTCTTCTTACATCCTTAATGATTAAGGTTAGAATTGTTGCTCAAATTGGATGAACAAAAATTACATGAGGAGTGGACAATAGCATTTGATGACAAGAAGAGTGTAGCTACAAACTGACAAATAGGATGTAATGGCCAATTCCAGAGAAAGAGGCTGACAAGTGTAGGCATGGAGACTATACTTTAGATGGTCAAAATTTTTATCAACAAATGGAAGAGAATGAGTTGTTCAAGCCAACTTGTTTTTGAGTGACTATGGACGAAGGAAATAATGGAGTAATGACAATGATGAAGGTGAAAATGAAGACTTTTGCAGATGAGCAGCACAAGGATAGCTTACCCCAATGAAACAGAGCCCGAAGAAGTATCCAACAATGAAATTCAAAGTAATGGAAGGAAATTGTGCCTAGTGAATGGTTTGCCAGAAGTGGGAGTAGAAGTGAATGACATGATTAGTGATGATGTCATGCACATAGAAGACAATTTAATGGAGATATATGACCTAGAGATGAAAACTTGTATGGCTTCATGAGAGAGATGACCCTGTTACCCCTCATTTTTCATGAGGTCTACACTAGTGAATGTTTTCACTACTCTTGTGATTTTCATCACAAAAGCAGGTTTACAGGTTGATCTTTGGATGGCCTAGGGGTTGTGGGTTCATTGGATTTTCGAGTATGTTAATCGGACGTGAGTGGCATTATGTTCATATGCAAAAAAAAGAAAAAAGAAATACACACTGTTACCCCTCAAAATGCATGAGCATTTTTGAGGCATTCTGCTAGTGTCATTTTCAGATCTAGGATCAATTTTTGCTGCTGACTAAGCCATTTTTATGACCAGTGGATGGAGCTGTAAACACAGAGG
>SNQJ01S0239662.1:0-13594 GCA_010110895.2 Picea sitchensis
GTCGCAACACGAAGAGTGCACTTGGAGTTGCAACAAAGAGGTATTGCAGCCACTGTGAGGAGTTGCAACTATTGGATTACTCATATTTATCAGTATTAGTACATGAAAGTAGCAATTTCCTTTAAGAAATATGTAAGAATAGCATAAAAATGACATATTGGGGAAAGATTCATACCTTAATGATAAGTAAGGAAAAACTGGATAAGGAAAGTATCAAAAAGGAAGTGATGAATGAAAAATGGTAAGCTAAAATATATTAGACGGGTGCTGAAAGTATTCCAATTTAGGCACCCATCAATACACACACACACACAATCTAATTTTAAGGTCATGACCAATCCATACACCAAATTGGTTTATGAGACCCCTTTTTTGTGGGACAAGAGACCCCCTACACACAATGATTTGACTGCTAAAGTATATGGAGGTGTAAATACCCTACCCCCCTCTGGATTTGAACCTGTGACCTCCTAGGAGGAAACACATGTTCTTAACCATTAGGCCCATTCAAATTACATGGAAAACTACATGTGTATTTGGTTTAAATTAAGTATGATGTGAGTTGCTTGATATATATGAAATTTGTATGTTATGTCAGAGAGGATTTCAGGGAGGGTTGGTGTTAATTATGGGGTTGAGCATCCCACTCAAGGGGAAGGTGATGGAATATGTTATGTCAGAGAGGATTTCAGGGAGGGTTGGTGTTAATTATGGGGTTGAGCATCCCACTCAAGGGGAAGGTGATGGAATGAGGAATAAGGTGGGATTATGAAAATTTGAGAGGGGACCAAATGGTAGGGAAAATAGTGTGTGAGAAGGGAATTTTGGAGCCAAATTTTGATTTTGAAAATGGGGTTGTGAAACATATTGGAGATACTAGTGGGTTGTGATTTTTGGGGGGATTTGGATACGAAGGGCTAGGAGACTACCCAAGGTTTTTCTAGAGTTAGGGAGTCAACAAGGTTGTTCCTAGATGGATCAGAAGATAAAATTTGGTTTTGGTTAGTTGACAGGGAATGGACAACATTGAACATCAGACAAAGGGATCAAAGGATTCAAGCAAACTTTTCGAGAGGTATTTCACCATCCTAATATTTAATTTATGTTGTGGATAAATATTTGAATTATGCTATTGATTTATTACTAAATTTTTATGTTGTAAATTGATATCCAATAAGATCTTATATATTAGGATGAAATTATCACATAGAACAATGAAATTAATAGAAATATAAGAGAACTAGCGGAGGAAATAATAAAACATTTTGTTTTCCTGCCATTTAATGTTGAAACTTATTACATAAATTTACTATAGTCATTGGAGGACCTTAGAAGGGATTCACACATGGTATCAAAGCATGGTTTAAAAACTTAAGTCTAGGAACCACCTATGCACTTAATTTAGAAATTATGATGCATACCATAAAACAACCTAGAACCCATAACTTATTTATCATCCTTAAGTCTAGGAAGGGAATGCAACTTGGAACTAGGTTCCATATTGCATGGAAACTAATATGTCAGCCCCAAAACCCTTTGTATATAACCTTGGAACCCTTGGAAATAACCTTGAAATAACCCATAAACCCCTGAAATAACCTAGAAATGACCCTAAATTGACCTAGAAACCTTAAGAGAACTACCTAGAGAAATCTTGAAGAAGGGAGAGAGTGCATCAAGAAAAGAAATCATGCACACATATTCCAACCTCATGCTACGTGTCACCTATTCAAATCCTCCTACAAGAATCATCACCTTCAAAGGAAGAGACAAAAACAAACAAATAATTATGGCTAGATGAGCACATAACTTCTTTTAATATGAAATAAAGTAAAATAAGAAACTAGATTATGTGTCTGTGTGTGGACTTAGTGTATGCATATAAGTAATGGATGTGTGTGTGTGTGGCTGTGCGCCAAGACATTTATATAATTAAAAAAAAAAAAAAAAAAAAATTGCAAGAGAAAAAATTATAATTAATAAAACCTAAACTCTAAAGTAACCCAAAAATAATTATTACAAATTCAATGCATATTTAAGTGGAATTGAAATAAATAGAAAGCAAAGAAAAAAGATTTTGACATTACAAAAGTTTTTCCAATATATGTAAGTGTCAATTATTCAATTCCAACTCGTTTTAATGAAAATATTCACGTAATTACATGGATTTAGGAAAATATTGTCACCATTTCAATAGACAAGGCTGCAAATATGTGATTCCAAAGGTTCCACATCATATCTATGCCTCACATTTGCATGCCAACAGGGGTCAACCATGAACGTGCCATGCCCCTACTTTTTTGTAGAGAAAATACCGCGACCCAAACTTACTTCCCTTCATCAAGCAATCGAGCCACTGCCACCTCATCCTCATGGCGTGTTTCGAGCCACCTCTAGCTTGTGATCTAGTGAAGGAACCACACATTTTTCTTTGATTGGATCCATAGGGTTGCATGCAGGTCGTGGTATTTGAGTTCAACCATGGTTGCATGCCTTGAGGGGATGACTGTGGGTAGTGCCTTTCATTTCAAACATGGTAAGCCTTCATAGAGTGAAGGAAGGTGTTGATATGTTTTCCTATTAGGGACAAGAGTCAACCTCCTAGGGTATTCTTGAAAGGTTGTCAATAACTCTACATTTTCATATAGAGGTGGTACTTCCTTTCTCACCAAATATCTAATATATTTTCTCAAACATAGATTCACCGGCCTATAACACATCTACACATGTGAGTGGAATAGGTGGTAAAATAACTAAATAGATAATAATTGAGTTACAATATAAAGATAATAACCTCACATCTAATAACAAAATAACTACATCCATAACATCCATTAATCTGTGTAGTGAGAAAATGGTGGCTCAAAGCAAGACTCATAAGACAAAAAATAGATTGATGGTCCAAAAATTAGAGAGATTCAAATGATTTCATTCATTTAAAATCATAAGATGCATAGGAGAAATAAACATGAGATCTCATTGCTTTATAAAAATTATGAAACCAAAAATGTTATGAACTAATAGCTCTAATGCAGAGTAAAAAATAACATATTCATAGATGTTCAAGTTTGAATAAAGTGTTTTCTTATCACAAAACAAAATGTTCCCCGACACTTAAATGATAAAAAGGAAATGCATTCATCCAAATGGACTAGGATGGCTCCGTGGACCAAATAAAATAGTATCTATAACTTGGAAGATAAGAAGAAATGCAGTCAATGCTCGAGTTTATGAGTAAATAGTAAACAAATAAAGTTGGACCATTCACAAACCTGGAATGTAGTAAGGAAAGGAAATGCTTCAAAAGAAATGCACTCACAAAATTGCAGAGGAATGGTGGAATGATCTCTCTCACACACACACACACACACACACATGCCTTCTTACCAAGGTTCGCAGCTTTATACCTAGGCTTCGAACCTTCTTGAAATAATTGCTTCTTGGTATTTATTCAAGGTTAACCATTTGTGCCAATGATCTCTATCTCTTGAGCCATTATTCAATATATTCCTTCCTTGGCAGGACAATAATATCTTGTTTAACCCTTAGTGAGAATATTTCTTCCTCAATTGCTTCTTATTTGGAATCCAATTATTCGACTAATTCCAGGTGGTCTTGATTTTTATTTACAAATATAACAAGCCACCGCTTAATTTCATCCTCTGGAAAATCAATGAGGTCGTCGAACTCGCTTTCCCATGAATATTTAATCACACCTAACTCCGTGTCTAGTTGTTATTTAGTTATGACCATAGAATCTCTTATAAGTAGTGGGCCTTCAAGATCTTTCACAATTTCTAGTGCTTTAAATAATGAACCAATTTTTTTCATTTATCTTTATACATGTGGCAATTGCATCTTGTAACTTTTGTATCCTTGCCATCCAACCTGCTTTTAACTATTTTATTCTATGGTTTGATAATAAAAAAAATGTTGGTTTCTATGATAATCACTTAAACTATAAACTCGTGTAATGGCTTTGGGATTCAATGCTTCCTCAAGTTCATTTATTCTCCTTTTCAACCTGATATTTCCAACTCATGTTCTGAAATTGAATGGCAGGGCATCTCAGATAGTGATATGCAATTTTAGGAGTTTTGAGGATCCGAATCCTAAGATGTCAACCTCAAAATTCCACTTTTGAGTATACAACCCGAGTATCTTTAATGGTTAAGAACGCAGGTTTCCTCCTAAGAGGTCACAAGTTCAAACTAGAGGGGGTAAGGTATGTATACCGTAGGATCTACCAATCAAATTGTTGGGTAGAGGGGTCCCTTGTCCCACAAAAGGCTCAAACTAATTTTGCTTGGTTTGGTCGCACCTTTATAATATACATACATATTATTATTCACTATGAATTTTTCAATTTGAAAAAAATTCACTTTTTTATTATATTGCACATTGTGTAATGTCAATGAACGGTCTTCAAAACCTGCTAATTCTTATTGATCCAACCTCCTATAATTCGCTGGTTTTCAACAACTATAAGGCATACTTAATCAGTACAAGTGGTACTTCCATTATCAATTTCCATGCTAGTTGCATCTCTTGGGGTTTCTGAATTCTGTGAATTCTTCTTGCTTGAGCTTCTCTTCCTGTTTTTATAATATACTATATGAATTCTTTCAATATCAACAAGGGGTAGGTCTTCTCCATCATCTCCTCCAACACATGCTTCTTTATTATTCTCTCTGCTTAACATTTGTGTATAGGAGGAACTCCTACATGTATGGGGAATATAAAAAGATTGAGCATTGGCTACATCCTTACCTCTTTTCCTTGTTTTTGTTTCCATTGAGTATTAGAATCCAACCATGGTGACCAACAAAGTACATGTTTTTTTTTCCCTTTTCTTTGGGGTATTTGGGTCAATATCACCAAATTCTTCAACAATCTCTTGTAAAAACGTTGATATATCTCATAGACACCAAATGTTGCAAAACCATCCCCTCAAGATCAAAACCTAGGAGAGGTTGTGCTTCCTTCAAATTGAATGTGTTTAGTATTTCAGAGTTTTCTAACAAGTGGGAGGCATTTCTTACTGTTACACTGGAAAAAATAAAGGGAAATGAGATAAATTACCTCTTTCTCTTTCTATAAAAAAGGATAGCCCATGACTTATACTATCTACAAACCTTTGCAACAAAATATCTATCATTGAAAAATATCGAGAGAAGAAAAGGTCTTCCCTCATTACCATATAACCTAATGTAGGTATGAACTTATTGATGTACACAAACTCCATTTCCTTTTAGAAAATACTCAGCTTGTTGGTTTATCCTTGTCGGTTCTTATCCAATAAACATATATTAAATTCTTCAAAATCTATTCTAATAAGAGAAAAATGGCCTGCGCCTTCCAAAAGCAATAAGTACCAAATTGAAATGGTCTGCTCGACATCCAAAATTACTTCTGCCCAAGAACCCCTTCAAACACATTACAGTAGGCGAATGATAGGACTAAATACACAATCATGAAGAATTTGTGGGTATTTACATAATTGGCCAACTGAAAGGAAATCTCATTTGAGATTAACTCAATCCAATCAAAGATAGCTTCCCCTTTTGAAAAGAAAAAATGTAATACATATAAAACTTACATGGGGATATGAGAGGTGTATTCTCGTTCCATCAATTGTGCAAACAACCATGAAAAATACCGATACGGCTCCACCAATAGAGTTATGTCGATGGTTGAAAGGTCAACTGACACTTTTGTAGAGGGAACCATGAAATCATTTAGCAATTTAATCCCACCAACTTGGGAATCAATAAAATATCCAGCATCAGAAATACTAAGACTTTTGTCATATGCGAGTAGTCAAAGCATTCTTTTGAATATCTTGGAGTGGAACAGGGTTTTTCCCTTCAACAACTACTCAAATTGTTCTTCTTTTCGAATCAAATCTTCGGGTGCATCAGGAAACCAACTCCCTGAAGTTGAAGACTTCAGGCATGCAACCAACATCAACCAAGCCAATGGTCCAGATTTTGTTATTTTTCTTCTTTTCAGGATTTGTTCCCAAAACCATTGATATGCCACATAACAATGAAAGATTTTATCTTTGCACATGAGGGAGTTAACTATATCCCCACAAAAAGTTCTCTCCTAGCTACATTTCATCTTCCAAAGTACCATATAGCGTAACACCTTGAATTACGGATATCATTGTTGAAAGGTTAATTAAAATGAATATCATTTACTAAACATGCCTTTTCTTTTAGCTCATACTAATTTCCAAATGTGGAAATCAAGTAAACAAAAATTCTTCTGCTCTGAAAAGTAAGTGGTTCATGGGAAAATGGGATAATCCCATAACCATGGATCACAATTCTTTACCCCTAAAATTGAAACCAATTAATGGACTGTCATAAATGACCCTCAAGCAATGTGCAAAGTGCAAGATGTGGATGGAATTTCACTAAGTATAAATCACAAAGAGATATTAATCTCTTTTAGAAACTAATTGTGCCAAAGTGTAGTTGTGCGGGAGTTGTAAAGTGTGCCAGAGTGTCGTAGTCAGAGATATGGGTTGTGTAGAAGGTGGGTTGTTTGGAGTTCTCTATACAACAATCAGGCATAAGAGAATATATGATGAAAGTTTTATTTTTGTGGAGGGAAGTTTGTGTGGGTCCCATCTGCATGGAATAAACTAAGTGTTGTGATGTGTGGAACATGGCTAGTGTGGAATGAAGGTCTTGTGTTGAATGCAGGGTGATAATTATGAAAAAGGGAATCTCCACACAAGGTAAGGAATCCCACACAAGTAAAATGGATATGTAATGAAATTTCCCCAGATGTAGGAGCACAGGAACAAACAAATGCAGTGAGAAATATTCTCACACATTGTTGGATTTAGGAAAAGTGGAGAAGCCATGCCATTTGAGTACTGAATATAGAGAAGGGTGAGATTCTGGTTTTATAGATTATTTTATTCAATAATGAAAGGAGGTTCATATATATATATATATATATATATATATATATGTATATATATATATATATATTGGCCTCCCCCTTCACATTGAAATAAATAATCCCATAAGAAAACCCTAGGCTCTCCTCACCTCACTCTCAGATTCACACTCAACCAACCCACATCTCTCTCTCCCAAGTAAAATGACCCAAGGTGGAGTTGGTTTTGGGGTTCGAGGTCTGACCCTCGGCCTCCATGGCTCTAATCTCAGCTTTATGCCATCTGCATTCCCCAGCTGCAACACTTTGATCCATTTCATGTATCACCTTTTATTTTCTAGAATTATATATATATATATATATATATATATATATATATATATATATATATATATATATATATATATATATATATATAATTATTATTTGTGATCAAAATAACAAATCCTGCAGTCTTGGCTCATACTTATACAGTGGACACAAGGCTTCCATATCCCACTACTTCCTACCACTATAACCTCTCCGTGCATACCATGCAAACTCCCCACAGCCATACCAAATATATACAATGTTTTGTTTATAATTTATAGAAGAATGATGCTATATGAACCTGCAGCATATATATATATATATATATATATATATATATATATATATATATATATATATATGGAATTTTATAACATATATTTTGTTGGTTGTTGTTATATGTATTAATATAACATTATTAGTTTATATAGAATTTTGTAAAGGGATCTTAAAATGTTATTTCTTTTTTCAAGGATTTTTTCCCTCCCTTCTTTTCTTTGCATGTCCTCTGCATAAACACTTACGCTTAAAATCTACTAAAGCACACACCCCACCCCCCCAGGAACCTTGATCTCCAATGTGAGGAATCACATGTTATTAACCATTAATCCCACTTAAATATGATGTTCTTTTATAAGATTATTATTATTTTATTTTATTTTTATTTGAAAAAGAAAAGAAAAGAATATATATATATATATATATATATATATATATATATATATATATATATATATATATATATGGCAACATTGTTATATATTTCCATACAGCTATTATTTAATATAATGGAGAATGCTAGTCAAGTGTTGATAGTGCAGTTACCTCTAAAAGTGATAAAAATGCTTAAATTTTAACGTAAGACATTAAAAGTCTTGAGAAATGGAAGTGAGAATATCAACTTAGAATTTATATGGAAATAAAATTTAAACTTGGACAATCACTTAGGTAGGTCTTGCTTTAAATATAATTCCATTAGAACATTGTAAAAGATGCAAGATGTTGCAATCAACACAAAACCATGTTAATAATAAATAAATAAAACAAAAATTATAAAAAAAATAACCCATGGGGAGATCACAACTGCCATCTCAAAGGTGATGTTTATTCATACTGATGATTTGAAGGCAGTGGGTAGGGAACCTGAAGCACGAACAATAATTAACCATGAAATATCATTTATATATCAAAGTCCAACTTAATTCATTTTATGATAAAAATGGTTTGGTTTGAACCCTTTAGAAAATCTAGTAACTTAGAAGTAAAATAAAATAAATTGTTGGTATGCAAAATGGTGTATGTGGCCTAAGTTGCCATTCACTTAGTTAGTAAGCAGGAGCTCAACTTGATTTTAAGCTAAGTCATCACCATAGGTACAAGATTGTAGTGACATTGAGGACACTATGGGAGTTGTTTCGTCACATAGGTAGTAGTGGGGAATAATGAAATGTTGAGAATAACAATGAATGTAATGAATGGTTAAAGATGTATGTAATTATGAATTATAAAAAAATAAAATACTAAGAATTAAGAATTAAGATTGAAAGTAGAAATGTAAAAATGTTATAATATGCGAAATGTTTAAATGAAGTGCATTTTAAAAAATAAGAATAAAAAAAAAAGGGATTACAATAAATTGAAAAGACAGTTCGTAAGTTGTAGGGTACACAACAAGTAATGTCAAAAATTGAGTGCAATAAAATAGATAAAAGTAATAGGTGTATTTTTACATAAATAATAGTATGTATATTTTTACACAAATAATAGTATGTAGATGTAAACATGAAATATATAAGGTTACAATGTTAATATGGATAATACTATGAAATGTATTTCATGCATAGTATTGGTCAATTCAATAAAAGATTATGAATGCACAATCAATACAAGGAAGCTATAAGTGGGGATTGAAATTGTAATGAAATTCATAAAGAACTTCGATTAATTCCCTTAACCAAGAACCAAGATAAAAAAAAATAAAATCGGTGATTCAACCCAAATCACTATAAGAGTGAGTCCCATGATAGGTTTTAATGCATTCAAATTATTGTAAAACTATATGGCATTATCAACAAGACAACAATTGTAAGCATAGAATTATTTAAAACCTACAAGATGGAATGTGGAATCAAGTTCTTAGAGTGTGGAATAGAGAATTCAAGGTGCACATTATGATTAAACTTTTTAAAGCATACTAGTCCACATTTTTAAAAATGGCTAAGTGTAATGAAATTTCTCTGTATGTAGGATCATAGTGGAACAAACAAATGGAAGGGAGACATATTCTACATGTGGGTAAATTTAGAAAAGAAAAAGTGATACATGAAAATCGGTGTTGTTGGTTTGGAAGCTCCTGGCCATGCCTTCTAAGGAGGTCACTGTGTCACACACTAGTCCTGGAACTTCAACTCACACTGGGTAGAAGACGGGAGTCAAGGTTGAGTGAGACCTGCAAGAGGAAAGCGAGGTCTGGCTCGCTTATATGATTATTTCTTTTATTTTAGGAATGGGAGGCACATGGGCCTCATGCAAGGTCCCACGCTGCCAACTCCAAGTCATTTTTATACATTATTTAAAATTTTATTTATCAAATTTCTATTTTATTTATAAATTCTATTATTATTATTTCTAACTAGTGGAATCAACAATTAGTTGGCCTCGTAGATTCTGTGCATGTTCGTCTCACCTCAATGTGGTACACAATTGGTGTTTGGTGTATGAGACTCCATGCCCATGCAACCCCTCACGTGGTACACAATTGGTGTTTGGTGTATGAGACTCCATGCCCATGCAACCCCTCACATGGTACACAATTGGTGTTTGGTATGAGACCCCATTGTGGGAGAAGGGACTCCCCTCAACTGTACAATATTTGTGTTTGGTGTATGAGACCTCCTGTTTGTGGGACATGGTCCTCAAATGCCACACATTTGCAGGTTTGGGTGTATGAGACCTCCTTTGTTTTAGGATATGGACCTCCACAAGAACGACATTTTACCCGCTAAAATCTACCTGAGGTATACATACCCTAACGCCCTCTGACAAAACCTCCACCTCCAACTAGGGAAACACATGTTCTTAACCATTAAGCCTACTTAAATATGATGTTCTTTTATAAGATTATTACACATTTTATTTTATTTAAAAGTATATATATGTATATATATATATATACACACACACACACACACAACATGTTGTTCTCATGTACATATTTAATATTATTGGAAAATGTTAGTCAAGTGTTGAGATAGTGCAACCTCTAAAGATGATAAAAATGCTTAAATTTGAATGTAAGACATTAAAAGTCTTGAGAAATGGAAGTGAGAATATCAATTTAGAATTTATATGGAAATAAAATTTAAACTTATACAATCACTTGGGTAGGTCTTGTTTTAAAACAGGACCTATTGAACATTGTAATAGATGCAAGATAAGTTGCACCAACAAAAAAAAAAAAAAAAAAAACATGTTAATAATAACAAATAAATAAAATTATAAATAAAAAAACATTCCATGAGATAGTTGGCATATTCAAGCGACCAAAGCAGCATAGGGAACTTGAAGAACAAATAATAATTAACCATGAAATATCATTTAAATAGTAAGGTCCAACTTAACACATTTTATGATAAAAAGGGTTTGGTTTGAACTCTTTAGAAAATCTAGTAACTTAAGAATAAAAATAAAATAAATTGTTGATATGCAAAATGGTGTATGTGGCGTATGAATAATTTGTCATTCACTTAGTTAGTAAGCAAGAGCTCAGTATTGAGCTTGATTTTAAGCTAAGTCATCACCATAGGTACAGAATTGTAGTGACATTGAGGATACTATGAGAGTTGTTTGGTCACATAGGTAGGAATAATGAAATATTGAGAATAACAATGCGCTTTATTTATGAATGTAATGACAAAGCGAGGCCGTAATTATGAATTATAAAAAGAGTAAAATACTAAGAATTAAGATTTAAAAGGGCAATGGTAAAAATGTAATAATAACATACATGTATTGTGAAAATAAATGATAGTAGAAAAAAAAAATACAATACATTGCAAGTATAGTTATATGCCGTATACAAACAAATAATGTTAAATTGAGTACAATAAAATATAGGTAAGATGTAACATAGTATGTATAAATAATAGTATACTATTATTATACAAATAATAGAATAATAGTATGTAGATGTAAATATGAAACATATAAAGTTACAATGTTAATATGAATAATACTATTGTGAAATGTATTTCATGCATATTATTGGTCAATTCAATAAAAGATTATGAATGCACAATCAATACAAGGAAGTTATAAGTGAGGATTGGAATTGTAGTGAAACTCATAAAAAACTCCAAAGAACTCCAATTAATGCCCTTAACCCATAATCATGATAAAAAAAGAAGAAGATAAAAAAAAAAAAAAAAAAAAAAAAAAAAAAAAAAAAAAAAAAAAAAAAAATATTCAAATTATTGTAAAACTACATGGCATTATGAGCAAGACAACAACTGTAATCGTATAACTATTTAAACCCGACAAGATGGAATGTGGAATCAAGTTCTTAGAGTGTGGAATAGAAAACCTTATGCTACTACTATATTACCAAACTTTGCTAGTCATGTTTGGGGTGATGTAATGAAAGAAATCCATAGCCATAAAATAATTTGTCAAATATAGAAAAGCGTGGACATTTCATTATTACCTTTAAGATGATACTATATTTTAAAGAGAGAAGTGGTAATTTACTATTCATGGTCGTGGCGTACATGACATGTTATATACTCTACTAAGTAGTATTGAATGTTGTGGGATGGTGGTATATAGATCTCAAATATGAATACCCAATAACATTGCCGTTAGTGATATATAAACCGTAAAATCTGAATTGCTTTCAAATCCATACACCAATGACCATAACATTCAACATTACTTAACATGGTGAATATTCGCTATCGAAAGCATGGATAGGGAACATGAAAATTAGCATGCATACGAAAATACTCATGGAACCAAAAGCAGCCACAATGAAACGTTATTCACATGAAATTCACGATTATTCGAAATGAGCAAACAATGAATACCTAGCATATAAACCATTGACTATTTCAAGAACGTCCGTTATATTCACGTGCTTCATTGACTAGTTTATCTTATGTTCCATTTGATTGGATAGCAAATTTTCATTTAATTACTTCGAAGGTTTGCTTGGATCGCAAACTTTCATTTAGTTTGATGGATGGCAGAAAGATGTTTTATCAATAATTTTAATTGTTTGGAGACCACGTTTCATTAGATTGAAGATTTTGACCATTTTATTTTGATTTTTTCTTTCTTGGGATGAATATTTTCTCTCTATTATTTTATGATAAACTATTCAATATGATTGGATAAAAAAATCTAAGAAAGAACCATATATGGTTTCTTACTTTATAAACGGCATACCCCACTCTCTTTATATTTATATATATATATATATATATATATATATATATATATATATATATATATATATAACATCATTGATGTTAAAATGTTGTGTTAAAATCTGCAAGATGTTGTCATTGATTGAATAACTTTACATTGAAAAGTAAGCGCATGATTACCTTTAGAATGAAAAGTAGGAGTTTAAGAGATGCTCAAGGTCCCACCATGTTCTTTTGAATGTTGGGTTCCCCTAAGGCTCAAAAAAATCCGTACAACGAATCATTACAAATTTGACTTTTTAATGCATCTTGCATAAACTTTATGAATCAAATTTGTATTTTGTGAGTGGTGAGGAATGGATCTTATTCGTGACTCATGGAGTTTGTCCTTTTTGTATTTATTATTCGGAAATGGAGAAGTGTTTACTAGGAACTTGGGAGTTACTTCACATCTGGTTGGCATACATTATGTCCTACCACTTATACTTCACATCCGATTGGCATACATTATGTTCTACCACTATCACTCATTATGAAAATGAACAGATCATGGAATTGGAATTTATCTCACTCACTATGAAAATGAACACATCATGGAATTGGAATTTATCTTCCAATGTAAATTTTGGGCATGTAGTGAGATGTCATTTTTTATTTAAAAAGAAAAAAAAAATAAGTGGAAAAAAGCAGCAAAGTTGGTTCTACTCGTCTCTTGATAGTGTTGTAAGATAATAGTTTAAATAGGTGGAAGCTTAAAGTTTATTCAATCCCTTATAAAGTATTCCTAATACAATGTACATTGTCTTTTGCACGAAGTTTCTCATTTTGTTTCAATCAATTTGTTGAAGAAGAGATGCATGTTTTTATGTGCAAGTTCAAGAAAATCCGTTGCATGAAACAAAAATAAGCAAACACTAATAAACAAGCTAGATGTCAATTTTTAACTA
>SNQJ01S0239663.1:0-13594 GCA_010110895.2 Picea sitchensis
CAGTTTTAGAGCGCAAGAGGGAAACGAGATATAGACACCCTCATTGTGTATTGTAACATAAGAAACATTAGTGTATGAAGAGCATAGAGGAGAAGCAAAGAGCTATGTAGCAGACTCCATGTACAGAAGTTCTGAATTAATACAAGAAAGTTGTGATTCAGACTCATGGTATTCATATATTCTCTGTGTATGCATCTTTGAATGTTATGCCCATGAATGCTTTTACTCTTTCTGTCATGCAATTGCTTTTATGCTATGTACGAATGATTTCTTGTTGAATGTTTGAAATCTGAGAGGAAAGAGGAGAGGAATGAGTTTCGATTGTTTCTCTATCTGAGCAAGAGTTCCTGCAAGGAGTGCAGTTGAATTGTCTGCAAGGAGTGTGTCGACAAGGTATTCAGAGGTTTGTCTCTGAAAGCTCAGGAGAGAAACCTTTTGTTCTCATTTCCNAGGAGTGCGCAGGCCGAGCAAAGTCTCAGGGTTGTGGACCTGAGTGAAGCATTGAGAGACTGCTGCTGCAGGTGTGCGCAGAGTTGAAGGATTTCAACACTTGGAAGTGTTTGAAAGTCTGTCGCAAGGAGTGCATGCAAGAGTTTTATGAAAGACTCGGAGTTGGGAAGTTCAGAAGGATTTGAAGCCTTCAAAGTGGTCGAAGGAAGGTGTAGCAACGTTGGACCACAGGAGGACGAGTTCTCAGAGGAAGAACAGACGATCAGAATTCTCCGAGGTGAATTTGCGAAGTCCCATGGGCTGTTAGATCTCACGGAGGAGCAGGGAAGATATGACGATTATTCCTAAAGGTTCTAAGCTCAGGAGGAGTAGGACCGTAGATCCAATCCACAGGACCATTGGATTTACACATGGGTTCTATATCAGGATTTCGTAGGTCGAAGTTCCATAAACCTTGCAATGGGGATCATGAAATCACAAAACGCGAAGTCCCGAAAGCTAAAGGGATTGTGTGGGACACAGTGGAGTCAGCAAGGGGACAGGTGGCGCACTCTAGACAAGAAGTAAATTCAGTTGATGGTTTCGGGGTTTCGTGGGGTGAAGTCCCAAGCCTTTTGCATCAGGATTCATGATATCACGAAGTCCAAAGTCCCAACAGAATTGAAGTGGTGTTGAACGTCAAAGCTTGCGAGTGTATTGGAGTTTCGGCAAATCGGGATTCGGGAGTCGAGGAGACGAGTTTCTCGACATCGCGATCACCAAAATCGCCATAAGGAAAATCCCAAAAAGGAAAGAGGAAAGGTCAGCGTTGACAATTTTCAGGTTTCGGGGATTCAAGAGACCAACACTCTACCTACGGACTCGCGAAAGCACGAAATCCGATCTCCTAAGTGCAAAGAGGGGATCCCACGAGGATTTGTTATGGGTATAGATTTTTCGAAGAGCCAGTGAAAATCTCTTCGAATCGGTGTAAGGGAAAGATCATGTGTTGGCGTGGACCTTCTGACCTGTGGGTTGAGAGGTTGTGGGTGTCGACGTCAAGTGGTATCATAGCATAGTAAGGTTCTTTGCTTTTTGTAGCAAAGAAAAAGAAGAATTCACCATGCCGCCAAGGAGAAGGGACAGGCAAACACCCAATCCACCAGAGGATAGGGAAATGCCGAGAAGAAGAGGCGAGAAAATGACAGATCCAACCATGGAGAGAGAGATGCATGATCTACGAGCTAGACTTGAAGACATGGAGACAACCCAAAGATGCACAGTGAGTGCTGGGGATCTCAGTGATTCCAAGAGTGAAATTGAGGTTGAACATGAAGAAGAAGTTGCAGCTGAAGATGCAACAAACGAACGCTTGATCAGAGCTATTGCAAGAATGGGTGCAAGAGCGAAGATGGACATTCCAGTTTATGAGGGAAATATGGATGCAGAGGAGCTTCTAGACTGGATTGGAGCCCTGGACACATAATTTGACTATGAAGATGTAAAAGAGGACAAGAAAGTCAAGCATGCTATCACAAGATTGAAAGGACATGCAACATTGTGGTGGGATGAACTACAAGCTGACAGATGCTGCAAAGGCAAGTAGAAAATTAAGAGTTGGGATAGAATGATCACGAAGATGAAGGTGAAATTCATCCCTAGGGATTATCAGATTTCTCTATTCAGGAGAATGCAGAACTTGAGACAGAAGCTGATGACAGTGAAAGAATACACTGAAGAATTCTACAAGCTGAACATCAGGGTAGGTCATCGAGAGAGCGATGATGAAAAAGTTTTCAGATACATGAATGGCCTGAGATATGATATCCAGGATGAGATGAGCATGGTAACCATCCAAACAGTGGAAGATGCTTATCAGATGGCTTTAAAGGCTGAAGAGAAGCTGAGCCGAAAGAAGGGTCAAAGAGGCCGAGGTAGAAGTCAGCCCAGAGGAAAATCAGTTGCCCAGGATAAATATCAGAAGCCCAAGGAAGACTGGAAGAAGCCTCAAACTCGAACTGAGAGAGGTGGAAGCTCACAGTGAGGGAAATATGTTGAACAACAGGGGAAACATACTGAGCAGAGAGGAGATTATGTTGACAACAATACTTTTCCTTGTACTAGAGGTAGAGGAAGAGGAAGAGGTGGAGTAATAACATGCTTCACATGCAGGAAGAATGGGCACAAGTCTTATGAGTGTCCAGATAAGAAGAAAGAGAGTGGAGAAGCTCACATCGCCGAGGAACATAGGTGATATGTTGAGGCAGAAGACGTTGAAGGCGGAAGATTGTTGATGATGCGAAAAGTTCTTTTGACACCAGAGAAGGAGGTGGAGAGTACAGTTCAAAGGACTAGACATTTCAAGACTGCTTGCAAGACCAAGGACAGGGTATGCAAGGTCATTGTGGATAGTGGTAGCACATATAATCTCATTTTGACAGAGATGGTAGAAAAGCTGGAGCTGGAGACGATTGATCATCCAAGCCTATAGAGAGTTTCGTGGCTACAAAAAGGACATCAGGTCACTGTCACTAACCAATGTTTAGTTGAATTTAAGATAGGAGGATATAATGATAAAATATTATGTGATGTCATTCCTATGGATGTTTGTCATCTATTGCTGGGTAGACCATGGAAATATGACAGAAATGTGATTCATGATGGGAGAATGAACACATACACCCTAGAGAAGAATGGGATGACTCACATGTTGCTTCCAATTAAGGATAAGGAGGTGAAAATGGAAGTAAGCAACACTGTACTTATCATGAGTGGGAAGGAACTTCTTACAGAGGTTAAGAAGAAGGAAGAACCACAATTCATTATGGTCAGGAAACTGAATATTGTTTTGACCAGCACAAGAATAGATGATTTACCAGAGGAGGTTTAGGAACTATTGGAAGAGTTCGTTGATATAGTAGTGGACGAACTACCTCGTTCATTGCCACTGATTAGAAGTGTGAGTCATCATATTGATCTCATACCAGGAGCCAGTTTTCCAAACAAAGTCGCGTATAGATTGACACCGCAAGAGAATGAAGAGGTTAAAAGGCAAGTCCAGGAGTTGTTGGACAAAGGTTTGGTTAGGGAAAGCTTGAGTCCATGTGTTGTTCCGACAGTACTCAGTCCGAAGAAAGACGGAGGATGGAGGATGTGTACTGACTTGAGGGTGATTAATAAGATAACCATCAAGTATAGATTTCCATTGCCAAGGATGGATTCTCTGATGGATTTCTTGAGTGGAGCAAAGTATTTTTCGAAGATTGATTTGAAAAGCGGTTATCATCAAATCCGCATGAGAGAAGGTGATGAGTGGAAAACAACATTCAAAACCAATGAATGGTTGTATGAATGGCTTGTTATGCCGTTTGGCTTAACAAATGCACCAAGTACCTTCATGAGGTTGATGAACGAAGTCCTGAGGGAGTTCATCAGAAAATTTGTCATTGTGTATTTAGATGACATACTGGTTTTCAGTAAAATAGTGGTAGAGCATCTGAAGCATTTGACTACAGTGATGTAGAGATTACAGCAGGAGAAGCTGTTAATAAACATGAAGAAATCCTCATTCATGAAGACAGAGCTCATCTACTTGGGATTTATTATTTCTGCAGATGAGTTGAGGATGGATCCAGATAAGGTGGAGGTAATCAAGAATTGGCCATCACCGAAGAATACCTTTGAGGTGAGAAGTTTTCACGGGTTGGCTAGTTTCTACCGAAAATTCATTAGGAATTTTAGTGGAATTAGCGCATCGATGATGGTTACAGTGAAGAAGAGACACAAGTCTTTTCACTGGACAGAAGAGGCTGAGAAGAGTTTTAATCTGTTGAAGAGGAAGATCACAGAACAACCAATTTTGGTGTTGCCGGATTTCCAAAATACATTTCAAGTGAAGTGCGATGCAAGTGGATTTGTAATTGGGGCAGTCTTGAGTCAGGAAGATAGGCCAATAGCATACTTTAGCGAGAAGATGAATGAAGTGAAAGTGAAGTACTCCACTTATGATAAGGAGTTTTATGCTATCATACATCTATTGAAGAAATGGAGGCATTACTTGATCCCAAAAGAGTTTGTCCTATACAGTGACAATCATGCATTGCAATTTGTGACTCAATAGGAAAAGTTGAATCAGAGACATGTCAAATGGGTGGAATATATGTAGAATTTCACTTTTGTGATTAAACATATTTTTGGTACTACTAACAAAGTTGTTGATGCTTTGAGCAGGAAGTGTTTGCTATTGCAGGAGTTCAAAGTCAAAACGTTAGGTTTTGATGATCTCAGGGACATGTATGGAGAAGATCAAGATTTTAAGGAGGCATATGAAGCAGCTGAGAATCCAATTCTCAGGGATAGAAGCCAATGGAAAGAATACATGATCTAGGAAGGATTACTGTTTAAAGGTAATCAACTGTGTATTCCAAAATGCTCCATGAGGGAGAACTTGCTAAAGGATAAACACAGTGGAGGATTGGCAGGGCACTTTGGTCATGACAAGACGTTCACAAATTTGAATGAGTCATATTTTTGGCTGGGAATACGAGCAGATGTCAAGATATTTGTGGATAGATGTAGAATTTGCTAGCATTCAAAGGGAAGAAGACATAATGCAGGGTTTTATCAACCATTTCCCATACCTGAAAGGCCATGGGATGCAGTTAGCATGGATTTGTATTGGGGTTTCCAAGAATGCAAAGAGGATTTGACTCAATATTTGTGGTGGTGGATAGATTTTCCAAGATGGCACACTTTATTCCATGTCAGAAGACTAGTGACGTAACTCACATTGCAAATTTGTTTTTCAAAGAAGTCATTCGACTTCATGTCTTACCGACAAGCATAGTTTCGGATCGAGATACAAAATTCATAGGGCACTTTTTGAGAACCTTATGGAAGAAGCAGGGGACTAACTTATCATTTAGTTCAACTTATCATCCTCAAACAGATGGACAGACATAAGTAGTGAACAAAAGTATGGGAGACTTACTGAGAATATTGGTGACAGAACACCACAGCCAGTGGGACAACATATTACCACAGGCAGAATTTGCTTATAATGACTCGGTTAACAGAAGAACAGGGCAGAGTCCATTTCCGATTGTTTATGGCTTGCAGCCTAGAGGAATTTCTGAGATGAGAAATTTAGAACAGATTGCAACTAGGAGTGCTAGTGCAGAAGAATTCACAGAGGCGATGAAAGAACTTCACAGCCAGGTGAAGCAGCGATTGCAGAATTCAAGTCAGGAATATAAGTGTAGAGCCGATTGACACAAGAGACAACTTCAGTTCAAGGTTGGTGATTTGATTCTGGCACATTTAAGGAAATAAATGTTCCCGAGAGGAACATATAATAAGCTGAAGATGAAGAAAATCGGACCATGTAAGGTCTTGAAGAAATTTGGGGTAAATGCTTACGAGATTGAATTACCCGATGGGATCGAAATTTCTCCGATATTCAACATCTCAGATTTGTACCCATATAAGGTTGAGGAATCAGAGACAGGAGACGAGAAACCAGTGATCTAGTGGAAAAAGTAGATGCCAGTTGCAGATAAGCCACAGATGGAGCGCATACTGGATAAAAGAGTGAGCAAGAAGACCAGGTGAAAGTAATACTTTGAGTATCTGGTCAAATGGAAAAACCCTCCAGTTGAAGATGCCATTTGGGAGAATGAAGAAGAGATACAAAAGAATGGACACATCGTGCGAGAGCTCATGGAAAGGAGCCCATGAAAATTTTCGAGCCAGGAAGTATGATGTAGGAGCATCTCAAGTGATCCAGCACGGAGACAATCAGACAGCTGGAAAAGCGCCCAACACAAATTTTGAAATCACCTTGAAGTTATTGGGCAATATTAAATGAAGTCATTAAGAAGAAGTGCACTTGTAAAATGTAAACGGACCTTGAGCGATTTGCTCTCATCCTTAGTAGGTAGAAGGCATTTATAGTAGTTAATGCAAGTAGGTAGAATTGAATGTGTAGATTAGACAGTTTTAGAGCGCAAGAGGGAAACGGGATATAGACACCCTCATTGTGTATTGTAACATAAGAAACATTAGTGTATGAAGAGCATAGAGGAGAAGCAGAGAGCTGTGTAGCAGACTCCATGTACAGAAGTTCTGAATTAATACAAGAAAGCTGTGATTTAGACTCATGGTGTTCATATATTCTCTGTGTATGCATCTTTGAATGTTATGCCCATGAAAGTTTTTACTCTTTCTGTCATGCAATTGCTTTTATGCTACGTATGAATGATTTCTTGTTGAATGTTTGAAATCTGAGAGGAAAGAGGAGAGGAATGAGTTTCGATTGTTTCTCTATCTGAGCAAGAATTCCTGCAAGGAGTGCAGTTGAATTGTCTGCAAGGAGTGCGTCGACAAGGTATTCAGAGGTTTGTCTCTGAAAGCTCAGGAGACAAAGCTTTTGTTCTCAATTCCATAGAAGTGTAGTTTGGCATAGGAGCCGTGCAAGGAGTGCGCAGGCTGAGTGAAGTCTCAGGGTTGTGGACCTGAGTGAAGCATTGAGAGACTGTTGTTGCAGGTGTGCGCAGAGTTGAAGGATTTCAACACTTGGAAGTGTTTGAAAGTCTGTCGCAAGGAGTGTGTGCAAGAGTTTTCTGAAAGACTCGGAGTTGGGAAGTTTAGAAGGATTCGAAGCCTTCAAAGTGGTCGAAGGAAGGCGTAGCAATGTCAAACCACAGGAGGATGAATTCTCAGAGGAAGAACGGACGGTCGGAATTCTCTGAGGCGAATTTGTGAAGTCCCATGGGCTGTTAGATCTCACAGAGGTGCAGGGAAGATACGACGATTATTCCTAAAAGGTTCTAAGCTCAGGAGGAGTAGGATCGTATATCCAAGCCACAGGGTCGTTGGATTTACACGTGGGTTCTATATCGGGATTTCGTAGGTCGAAGTTTCGTAAACCTTGCAACAGGGATCGTGAAATCACGAAACGCGAAGTCCCAAAAGCTAAAGGGATTGTGTGGGCCACAACCGAGTCAACAAGGGGACATGTGGCACACTCTCAACAAGAAGTAAATTTAGTTGATGGTTTCGGGGTTTCGTGGGGTGAAGTCCTGAGACTTTTTCATCAGGATTCGCGATATTGCGAAGTCCAAAGTCCCGATAGAAGTGAAGTGGCGTTGAAAGTCAAAGCTCGCGAGTGTATCAGAGTTTCGACAAATCGAGATTTGGGAGTTGAGGAGACGAGTTTCTCGACATCGCGATCACCGAAATCGCGATAAGGAAAATCCCGAAAAGGAAAGAGGAAAGGTCAGCATTGACTTTTTTCAGGTTTCGGGGATTCAAGAGACCAACACTTGACCTACGGACTCGCGGAAGCGTGAAATACGATCTCCTAAGTGCAAAGAGGGGATCCCACGAGGATTTGTTGTGGGTGTAGATTTTCTGAAAGGAAAATAGAAGAGCCAGTGCAAAGCTCTTCGGGCCGGTGTAAGGGAAAGATCCTATGTTGACGTGGACCTTCCGACCTGCGGGTTGAGAGGTTGTGGGCGTCGACATCAATAAGACATTCCTTGTGTTGTGTAGGGTAGTGGAAGGAAGTGCCATGGTTATTTGATCTCTGGATTATAGGATTAGAGTTATCTGTAGTGAGTAGATTGACTAAGCCATGAGAGAAATGGGTTGGGTCGAGTGAACTTAGAATATGTAGCTTGAATTCCTTCACCCTAGTGGCCTCATAGCTTGGCATGGGGGTGGCATATTCCCTCAATGCCTATAGTCGGGTGGAAAGTTTCTCAGACACAATGAGTTTCTTGGACCATCTTTCGATAAAGATAAGTGTTTTATCTTTATTGATGAATTTGAAATTGAATGTTAATTTCTATTATAAATTTACATGGATTATGCAAGTTGTTTGTGGTTATGCTTGATTCCAAATAAGGGCACTTGATTTCAATTAAATCTATTAATCCCTCCTTGATAATTTTATTTCATTTTTAATATTTCACCTTATACATGTATTTAAATGAATTTTGGGCCTCCATGGAAGAACACATTTGTGCTATTATGGTGAGTTAGTCTCTTGAAGGTTGAGATTTTAATGACATGCTCGTGTCTCCTTGTCTCATGAATGGGGATTCCATAGTGTTGTATCCGAGCCTTATTTCAATGTGGCCTCATAGCTTGGCATGGGTGTGGAATATAGCCTCGATGCCTATGGTTGGGTGGAACATTTCTCATACACATTGAGTTTTTTGGACCATCTTTGGATAAAGATAAGTGTTCTATCTTTATTGACAAATTTGCAATTGAATATTATTTTCTATTATAAATTTACATGGATTATGCATGTTGTGTGTGGTTATGCTTAATTCAAAAAGACACTTGATTGCAATTAAATATATTAATCCATGCTTGTTAATTTTGTTTCATTTTTACTATTGCACGTTATACATGCATTTAAATAAATTTTGGGCCTCCATGGAAGAGCACATTTGTGTTATTATGGTGAGATAGTCTCTTGAGGGTTGAGATTTTAATGACATGATCATGTCTCCTTGTGTCATGAATGGGGATTCCATAGTGTTGTATCTGAGCCTTATTTCAATGTTGGGAAAATTCAGGTAATTTTACACAATAGGCTTCATAGTCACATGTACTTATTTAACAACCATTAAATTTTTAACATTGATAGAATCAAATTTGAGAAAGGCTTCATTATGTTCAATCTCAACATCCATAAATGGGATTGGATCATAAAACTTGAGTTGCAAGAATCATTTGCGAGAGATATCATACTGTGTTTTTTTTCAACTATGGATGGGGAGATTCATCATTTGAAGATAATTGAGAGTTGTAGTCTATGTAAAGGAGAAATTTAGTCTTGTTACACCACAATGATGAATAAACATTTGGTATTGGTATGATTCCCCCTCCCCCACTAATGAAAATGTGGAACTAGAGGTAGGGTCGTAATTGGATGGAAGAGTCGTACTGTAATGTTTCCCATATTTTGCGATAAAAAAAAATCCTTTTATAAGGTTACTATAATTTATCGTTGATTTTAAAAGAAGAGACCTTATAACAATCGTAACCTCAATCATAACTTCATGACGGGAAAGTTTCACTACCCCCTTGGCATCCATAACTTGGTCTTGCCATTTCTTGTCTAGGTGCACATATCTAGTAGGACCTATCAAATCTACCCTCCATAAGATGGGGGTGAAACTTCTACTTAAGGCTTATATTTCTTTGGTCCTTATTCTAGATTACATCGTGTTTCCTTTTGTAAACTATTGGACCTTTTTCCTATTTGTGCAAATCCCATAGTGTAATATAAATAACCTATAACACTCTTGATCATTCGTTAATATCATGGTGATTGTTTATATAACTATTAACACTCGAGACAAAGTGACTAACGCAAAGGGTCATGGTTACTATTCGAATGACCAAATGTTAACTAATAGAATTCAAGCATTTACTAGGCTACGATTAAGTGTTAAAACATAACCATAACGACAAAGGTGCGTGTTCTAAACCTAACTGGTCTGCACTTGGTCTTCTCCATTACTAAGATTTAAGTAAGGTGGCAGGGGCGTAATGTCAAGTTTTAAAGACCCTAGCTGCGATATTAAACAGAGACCATGTGGCGTACTCCTTGGGATAATGTTTGGCCTTCGTGCCCACTACACTCTCGCCAGCTCATGTCAATCACATCGCCTCGAAATGTATCTTTACTCGCCACCATTACTCTTTTCCAGTGTTGTTTTGTCAATTCCTATCCCTGTGGTTATGCAAAAATTGGTCAAACAACCTCAGTTACTCTTCGGCATGATTTAGTGACCAGCCATCGTGAAGTTGGGACTCACATCGATGACAAGAGTTTTTTAAGAGAACATTGGTCGGAGTCTTTGAAAGGTAAGAATTCTTCTATACTGGTTATTCTTCCTTTGTCCTACGTGGTTACATCATCGGGTAAAGATACGTAGATTATGTTTGTGTCCTCCTTAGCATTGAATCTTTGGAAAGACTTATTATCTATTCTGTATAGGATTTTAAGAAGGAACTTAGAATACTGTAATAAATACAGAGTTCGATTGAAACCAGTGATCTGTTGCTTCATAGTTTTTTTTTTGTTTTTGTTTTCTGCCTCCATTTGACGTAATCAAAGAATTTTCTTCTTGAACCCTAAGGGTTTTAATATTAGAAGGTTTATGTGGAAAAACATCATGGCCAAAAGTTGTAACTTTGTGTTAAAATTTGTTCTACGAGGGTTCTTAGTCAAGGGTGGAAATTTGATTCTCCAATGTGTAATAGTAATTCTTTAAGGGTTAACATCCTACTGTAATTTATGTAGGAATAAATCGTATTTCATTGTGTTGAAACTTTATGTTTCACCTCCCAACCTCCCCGTAAAGAGTCTTGTCATTCTAGGTTATCAACTGCAAATCCTTGTTGTAAAGTAGTGTAGTTTTTCCTTTATTATTTGTACAGACTAGAGATCTCTACAGGGTTTTCCTAACTGTGGTTCAACGCGTCTAAAACATTGATGGTTTCACTATGCATTATTAGTATTCAAAGTTTTTAGAGAATTCCACTGAGAGGATTTACCCCATACTCATCCAGAGATAACTGGTCGTTAGGAAACATAAAATGGTTTATGTCTTATCTTTATCAACGAGGGTTTCTAGGCACCCCGAATCCTTGTTGACACTCGTGGTCTTATTATCATCGACCGTTAGTGCATAGTAGCAAAGTTGAAGTCTCATGGTTGTAATGGTTCTGTGATTTGTATAATTTTGGTAGTGTATAATCTTTCTATATTTAATCATTTCAATTTTAATACTTCCTTGTATTTCTTTCGGGTAATCACTGTTAACAAATTTTTTATAACGATCTAATGATGGGACCCATGGTTTTTGCGAGGGTGCCCATCAGATCGACCTGGACCCACTTCTCCCTTCTAGTCTGTGGATGTATTCCTCAACCGCGTAGATGGCACAACCAACCCAGAACGCCAGTTAAGTTATGATGGTAATCCTAGATATGATAGTTCTGAAGCATCAAATTTGTCTCTAAGTCGTTATTCATAATTTTGTTAAATTCTTTTACTCATTACTGTCATTGTTTTCCGCAGGACTGTTGGTGCCTATCGTCTCTCGAATTGGAGTCTCACCTTGCACAGAAGGTACTTGGGTTCTAAATTAGAGATTTAAATAACACTTACAGTTTCTATTGCATGAATAGATTAGCATGTAGCTATCGTGGGTAGAAGTAACAGATTGCTATGGAAGTTGGTTTAACTATGTCTTTAGATTAAAGAAAATCCTTAAGGGTCGAACCCTTGCCTCTATATAAATGAGAATATTAAGGAGTAATGGACATAAATTTTGCCATCATTCATAGATTGTAAATTCGTTTTTTTGTGGATAAAACTAAATCTGTCAATTCCTTGTTTGGTATATTGGCTATGTTATTACTTAGAATTATGGATGGATAGCAAATATCGACTATTACCGAATATGTAAATACCTATAATTTATATGATTCTTAGACAACATGTAATTTAATATATTTAATTTTCTCCTGTATTGTTTTAATTCCAGAAGACTTCGTGGTGGCCAACAAAGTGATTTATTTTCTTTTATTTCATTGGCACCAACCTTATATAGAGGTTGGAACGATTTTTTGTTTGTTAGCAAACCTATGAAATTTCGAACTTATCATTTAAATCCATAGGTCCTTCGTTCCTCTAACATTTTGGTTCAGGAATACATTTGTGTTGACAGACTTGGTTCGTTTTCATGTACTAAATTTCCAACACTTAATAAATGGTTAGTTAGATTTAATCATCTTCCATTTTGTCATTAACACAAATTGATATACATATCGTAGGATTTTTGAAGTGAGTTTGGTCAGTCGTATGGTTATCTTTATACATATATAATTTGTATATGTATTTGCATACAAAGTTATCTCCTATTAAATATAATCGTTTGCAACAGTACTTTCAATATGATAGGGTAATCTATCCAAATTCAAGAGATAACTCACAGAGATGTATAAATGTAGTATAGGTGTGTAATATTCGTAAATTTTAGGTTTATTCCAGAATAGTGATTACTAAACAGAATAATCAAATCTACATGATGCACCAAACAGACAGAATATTTTTAACATAAATAATGAAGTAGAATTATGTTAATTACAGTTGCAGTTCCTTGCATATTTCCCATCCAAATTTCATCCCACACAAACTACTTAGTAAATTTTACTCAACAATTGTAGCTAAACTATGAGATTCTATCCTACTTGTCACTGCATTCCTTCATAATTAAATAACATAGTACCTCATTCATATTGAAATAGAATAAATCATACCATCCAATAATTCCCAATGACAAGTAAAGAGAGAAGGAGAATATGTACATATTTGGACAATTTTGTCGAACAACAAATGGAACAGCCATGTTCCTCCTAACCTTAGAACATGGTGGCCAAATCATTTGTCCTGTTCACCCCCTATCCTGACCATGAATCCATGAGGGATAACTCATAACTCCTCCTCAGAAAATGCCTATCAGTTTCAACAATATTCTCCTTGCCTCACACTCAACAAGTAGTGTTCACAACAACAAGAGATAGATTTCTTTCCTGCATACTAGGCAACGTCCTGCCTCCTCCCATATGTTATATATCCAAAATAAAAAGTGCCTAGGTCTTTTTCCCCCTTGGTAATTTTCGTGTTGGACACACCTACCACACTTAGAGGGGGGGTGAATGAGTGTGGGTCTCTTTTTCCCAAAACTTCCCTCTTGCACAAAAACTCATCAATTAGCATTCAACATTTATTCATTACCCATTGTTGTCATTTATAACTAGTTATATGTGAGCACATATCAGCAACATATATCAGTAATATATCATCAACAAGTCATCACCACAATGAACACAAAGAACATAAGATGTATGTACAATTTTCCTTTTATTACGGACTACAATCCCTGGGGTTTATCAGCAACAACTGAATAGAGTACAACTCTACAAGAGCACCAGATATATATGCAAGACTCATGTTGCATTCTCAGCACCAACTGAGATGAGGCAACAATCCTCAACAGATATCAATCTGTACCATAAACAAGAGCATCAACCATGCACCAACCTGTGCCAAACAACCTCTAATCAACCTATACCA
>SNQJ01S0239667.1:0-13594 GCA_010110895.2 Picea sitchensis
CCCTAGACACACAATGATTTTGATGTTGCTGACAAGGACCATATGATATGGAAGGTGATTGGAGTAATTGATTCCTCGTCCAACACACGACAAGGCTATCATCCCAAAACCTTAGAGGATAAACAATGCTTTTGTAGGATGACTTATCCGAGGAGATTACTTGATTTTGTTGCGTGAAGAGTGAAGATTCAGGGAAAAAGCGTGCAACTACGTTAGGTTCACTGCCGCCAAGAAGCTATAAAGTAGGACTGCGTTCCATAGATGTCCAATAATTAAAAAGAAGGAGTTCCTTCTAATATGTATATATCACAAGATTGTAATCTAGTTATGCTTGAGACTTCTATTTAAGTGATAAAATATTGCGATAGTTATTTTCGTATCCTTGTTATGATCATTTATACTCGTGCAACACCAAGTATCTGGTGAGATGTACTTATGTTATTTCCTCTCCATTTAACTTGAGAATATTGATTTAATAATGAGTGTGACCTTAAGGATTGGTTAAGTAGAGAAGGGCTAAGATTCAGAGACAACTAAGGATCCTGGTAAGGGACCTCGAGAGGAGGATGTCTTTTAATTTTGCACCTAATTCGACTTATTTCACTGTCAACCTATTTAGGGCAGACACACAAATCCATGTGTTTGATGTCCTGGAACAATCTCTTGGGTTCCATATAGAAAAAGGGGAAAAACAATATGCCATAAAAGAGTGCGAGAAACCTACCTTAGGAAGCCGAAATTAGGAATAAATGCTTCGTGCTATGTCTATTATGGATGCATATTGAAGTCCTATAATGACTGCAATAGGGGAGCTACCTTCGACACCCTAGGCACACAATGATTTTGATGTTGCTGACAATGACCATATGATATGGAAGGTGATTGGAGTAATTGATTCCTCATCCAACACACGACAAGGCTATCATCCCAAAACCTTAGAGGATAAACAATACTTTTGTAGGATGACTTATCCAAGGAGATTACTTGATTTCTTTGCGTGAAGAGTGAATATTCAGGGAAAAAGCGTGCAACAACGTTAGGTTCACTGGCGCCAAGAAGCTATAAAGTAGGACTGCATGCCATAGATGTCCAATAATTAAAAAGAAGGAGTTCCTTCTAATATGTATATATCACAAGGTTGTAATCTAGTTATGCTTGAGACTTCTATTTAGGTGATAAATATTGCAATAGTTATTTTCATATCCTTGTTATGATGATTTATACTCGTGCAACACCAAGTATCTAGTGAGATGTACTTATGTTATTTCCTCTCCATTTAACTTGAGAATATTGATTTAATAATGAGTGTGACCTTAAGGATTGATTAAGTATTCATGCTAATATTCTCACATCTTTACTACAATTTTTAATTTGAATTACATCAATTTTGACCCAAGTAATAATGTTGGTTTTAAGAGATATTTAGATAGGGAACACCCTACTACTTGACACTACTATAGTAAGTTTTTATTTCAATGAGGTCATCTAGTGTATTGTTATGCTAGATCTATTACTATTTAATGATATAGCTACTCACTACAATATGATAATGAATATTGAATCTCATGGTCTTTTAATTAATAAGAGGAAGGAACGAACGGGAAGGATGGATGGGTACATTGACCTATAATGGATCGATTGTGTAATGTTGTTAGGTTGTATCATGGATGATTTCAATGTTGCATTGTAATCTTAGTTACAATTGATGATAAAAACTTAGAGGGCTATGTATTATTTGTGAAATGATTAAATTGAAATTGAGTATCCTTCGTAAAAGTCCTTGGGAAATTATCATTACATTATGGTTATGTACCTCATTGATTATACTGAGGCTTGACCTTAAAAATTATGACCTTGGAAATTTCTATTGATGATTAGAATATATCTCTATCTGTTACCATGGTTAGACTTATTCTCTTGTGGTATTATTATTTCATGTTAATTACCTTACATGAACATGCTCTTAATTATTGCTTGAAGTTCAATGAGTAAGGCAGATTATCTTGCACACCCATAAATAATAGATGCTTGTGATACTTGTTTACAGTGATGCGCCCCTAAGTTTAAAGTACTAGAATAGCCTAGACTAAATGCAAAATCGTTTTTTACATGTTATTATCAACAAGATTCAATACATTTGATTTCATGCTTTAAATTAAGAACCAATGCTGATATATGATTGATTACGAATTCTTTACTCTTGCACCATGAAGATAAATTTGATGTATGATTACTGAGTATTTTCATCCCTCTTGCATATATTAAAATTTGTTTTGATGTATGATTGATTTAACAACCATTACAATTGAGCCATTAAACATGCATAACTAGTTTACTATTCACCATTTAATATCATTGACGCATTGCTGATTTAAAACTAGATTACTTTGGGCCCTTAATTTTTGTGGATGTATGACTGATATCTAGACTAGAGTTATGAGTTTTATTGATTAAGGCAATTAGACACCTCCTTTTTCCTCTAACGTACACCCAAGACCTTAAGTGGTCAAAATCAACGAGATGAATCCTCGGCTGAGTTATATTGCTTATGTGTCCTAAAGGTCCCAACCATGCAATAGGCTGGTGTGTAGTTTTATGTCACCCAAGGACATGATTGACGTTTATTGTGTTTTCTCTCACCATCTCGTTGTGTTGATTTCAGACGCTTCCTCATGTTTAAGTGACCCGAGCATTGTTACCTATTTTAGTGTGTGGGATCGCTATTTAATTATGATGATGCATAACTTTTGATTTATTGATTATGTCATGATGATGTAATTTTCTAATGAAACAAAAGAAAAAAATTTCACCTTTACACACATCAACGCTATTGCTCTAACGACAGGATCATTACGTAAGCACCCATTTCCATACCTTCACATGGCTTTTCCATGTGTTCATCGACAGCACTCAATTGTATGTAGAAAGAATGAGACCACTTCCATCTAATTATCAAACTTCCTACCGGACATACGATACCTCTGTACATATAACCCTTTCTTCTTCATTAGTTAGGACATAACCCTAAAGAAAACTTACGCTGAAAGCCAAATGGATATTTACCTGTTTCACATTATTCATATCAAATTTCTTGATTATCTTCACCACATACTTTTGTAGTTATAACCAAGATTACCATATTTCTCGTCTTTGGGTATTTCCATTCCCAAGATTTGTTTCTTTTGTTGTCTCAAATCCTTCATATCAAACATCCTGACCAACTGAGCCAACTCTGAGTTGATCTTGTTCATGCTTGTGCTTTCTCCAAGCATAACATTTAATGCCATGATAATAAATATACCATAAAACAATGGCTATATACCACTTTGTAAATTTTTCTCATCATGAAGGAATCAAACATCTTGTACTGCTTTCCTAGCATACTGCATGCATAATGATTCCCCAGTTTGTAAACAAATCTTCATTGTGATTCTCGAATCCAATTTTTCTGGTTGTTCCATATACATCTCTTTATCCCAAAACTCCATGTAAAATGGTTTAACATATTATACAGTCAACTGTCAAGTAACGTAATCCAGTAGTCAACACACATGAATAGAAACAAGCTTTTAACAACCTGTGAGAAACTTTCATGGAAATAAATAACTTCCAAATACTTTTCTGCTACCAGTCATGCTTTGGAACTTTCATCTTTTACTATGTCCTTTTTTATAAAAGAGATTCATCAAACAATGGATCTCTGCCCATGATGATTATGTGCACGGTAAGATCCCACATTCTGCATCCCTTAAATATTACTGCTATCAAATAATATCTACCTGTCGATCTAGGTCTTACAAGAAATTAGGATAATAAAAACATAAGCATCACAACCAACACACTTCTTCACACATTTTATAATCACCGATGACATGTTCACACCTTCCTAGACATATTCGTCTTTGCAACTGATATATCGAAAGCAATGATAGAACAACCATTTATGTCCACAACTATTGTCGCAAATTCCTGGAATTAATGAACATGCCTATCCAACCCCAGCCTCTTTGCAATACTTTCAAGTTCCATGGATAGGAACCTACCTTCATCATGTATATTCTCAAACACTTGATTGACCTCTCAACACATCACTTTTGTACAGACCCACCTTTCTAACCTCGACACATTGTTCCACCTCGAACTTTCATTCAAAAAAACTTGACCAAATCTAACCAAGCAAACCCAAGTGAACCTTTTTCGCTCACCTGTGGATCTCACCGTATGATGTGGCGTATCACATTCGACTCTTTGAGAAGGGAGTGGTTACCCATATGATCTTTTTCTTGATCCACACCCGAAGCTTCGGGGCTACCCTTTACTCTCCTATCACTATAAGGGTATGGTGTTCGAAACAAATAAATATCAGCGAGTTTCAGTGCTCCAACTTAACATGAACATTCTCTTGACCAAATCCATAAGTTAATCAAGTAAGCCTTCACTGCTTACATCTAGGACCATTTACAATGGAGTTTTCCAAGCCTTTTATAGGATTCATTACAAGTAATCCATGGAAAGAAAATCATGGGATACCCAAAAATCATGGACCCAAAACCTGCGGCTTTGGACCTAAAACACATTTGCACCATTAACTTTCACTCCATCAAGCCCACCTTAACACATGCTCACTCCATAACCCACACCCACCTAAACTTACATATCTACCTTTCAAGTCAGACCTTATAAACCAAGGGTACATTCCTATCTAGGTCTTAATACGTATTATATGCCCATTTACATGCAATCAATTATTTTACAACTCAGTAAATATATATATATATATATATATATATATATATATATATATATATATAATATATATATATATATATATATATATATATATATATATATATATATATATATATAATCATTATTTCACTAAGGATCAACCATCACTGCAACTCTATGTGAACACAGCGTGAGACCAACATGTGACATCATCAACCATACCAACCTCGGTTGTTGCAGCTGGAATTTGTTGGAAGTCGCTTGTTATTTTGAGTCCTCTTTGGATGCTTGTTATTTTTTCCAACAATCCTTCTTGAGATGCTAAGATTTTCCACAAAACCAACATTTTCCTTACCTTTACCGCCTTTTACTTGCAGAACTACAGTAGTCACCTTTCTAATCTTCCTCCTTCTCAGAGATCACTTCCACCATTGCTTGCTGCTGAGGTTTCTTTACTAGATCTTCTCCTCATTTCGTCAGACAAAAGAGCTCCCACAACAATGCTGGCAATCACGGTATTTGTTGAGTCAAATCCACATAGATGTACCTAGATGATTCCAAGACTTCAAGCAGAAACGAACACAATAGTATAACGTCAGGTCTCATATTCGTATTTTACTTCCATACTAGATAATTTACAAATCGTGGTATTTGAAAACATTCAGGTGATCAACAATTTTTGTACCTTCTTCATCTGCAAATTAAAATAATTGCTTCTTCAAGAAGATTATGTTCATAAAGGACTTTGTCATATACAAACTCTCCAGTATTCCACAAACCGTTTGTTGCTCCCTCTCCACCCATGTTAAACAAGCACTTCATCTCATGTATTAATAAACGAATGGTACCGAGAGCTCTTGCATCTAGATCTTCATAGTCCTCATTTGTCATGTTTTTCTCAATTTCTTTTTCTTTCCAGCCAACACCTTTTTTCAATCCTTGTTTCACAAGCAAATCCCACATCTTGAGTCCTGCGCCCAAATTTATTATTTCCACTAATTTCTCCACCTCAAACTTAGAACTCTGCACTCGTTCTTTGTTCATGAAATAACATGATCCATAATTCACACAATTTTCATAATGATGTAGAAGAAAAATGTTTTCCACCGTTATCATTGCTCCTACAATGAATTTCTTCGAGCATGCGACACATGGATCTTTGTGCATAGATTAAGTAGAAACTCACCTTTTCTTGGTCATTCATGCAATGACTTCCTCTTGCACTCAATCTCACCAACTTGCAATGCATTAGAAGGTGATGCTCACCATAACAATTAAACAATAGAGTGCTCTCACCCTCTTCTTCACGTGAGATCGCCTTTGATCCCACTCACCATGAAAATAAACCAAGAACAAACTACTCAACAACAAGCTTACACTGATTCTAGAAAAATACACATCCTAAGCTTATTCCATTCTAGAAAATAGCCTCTCACTGTTAAACCAACCTTATGTCGCCTTCCACTCCATCGTAGGTTTCTACAGAACTCTTCCATACTCTAATTCAATTAGAGCAATCGGTGAGAAGGGGCCATGACCCAGAGATATTAACTACAGATCCGTGTGCGACCCGGACAAGATAGTGAGAGTGATGTGGCTTATCTTCTTCCTCCCTAAAACCAACACCGGCCTTGAACCGTAGACCACGCTTCTTCCCTGGCCATATAGAGAGTGCTGACGACCTCTACAACAATATTGTAGCTAACATCATCCTTATCAGTGGTGTTTATACATCTGCATCACTCTTAGAGAGGTCTCAACATACATCATGTGTCTTGATTGACTGTTTTCTTGAATGATTACAGAGGAAGCACACACTAATGTGTTTAGGACAGTAATCGAACCTTTATACCAGTAAGGGGCGTAGATGACCCAAGATCGCCTATTTTCAATACTACTACTGTGCAATATCCATTGGGGTGACACTACAAGAATCCATGCGTCTGATGTCCTTGAACAATCTCTTGGGTTCCATATAGAAAATGGGGAAAAAACAATATGCCATAAAAGCATGCAAGAAACCTACCTTAGGAAGATGAAGTTAAGAATAAATGTTTCGTGCTATGTCTATTATGGATGCATATTGAAGTCCTATCACGACTGCAATAGGGGAGCTAACTTCGACACCCTAGGCACACAATGATTTTGATGTTGCTAACAAGGACCATATGATATGGAAGGTCATTGGAGTAATTGATTCCTCGTCCAACACATGACAAGGCTATCATCCCAAAACCTTAGAGGATAAACAATAGTTTTGTAGGATGACAGCCTTGTCGTGTGTTGGACGAGGAGATTACTTGATTTCTTTGCGTGAAGAGTGAAGATTCAGGGAAAAAGCGTGCAACTACGTTAGGTTCACTGGCGCCAAGAAGCTATAAAGTAGGATTGTGTGCCATAGATGTCCAATAATTAAAAAGAAGGAGTTCCTTCTCATATGTATATATCACAAGATTGTAATCTAGTTATGCTTGAGACTTCTATTTAGGTGATAAATATTGCAATAGTTATTTTCATATCCTTGTTATGATGATTTATACTCGTGCAACACCAAGTATCTGGTGAGATGTACTTATGTTATTTCCTCTCCATTTAAATTGAGAATATTGATTTAATAATGAGCGTGACCTTAAGGATTGGTTAAGCATTCATGCTAATATTCTCACATCTTTACTACAATTTTAAAGTTGAATTACATCAATTTTGACCCAAGTAATAATGTTGGTTTTAAGAGATATTTAGATAGGGAACACCCTACAACTTGACGCTACTATAGTAAGTTTTTATTTCAATGAGGTCATCTGGTGTATTTTTATGCTAGATCTATTACTATTTTTATGATATAGCTACTCACTACAATATGATAAGGAATATTGAATCTCATGGTCTTTTAGTGAATAAGAGGAAGGAACGAACGAGAAGGATGGATGAGTACATTGACCTATAATGGATCGATTATGTAATGTTGTTAGGTTGTATCATGGATTAATTTCATTGTTGCATTGTAATCTTAGTTACAATTGATGATAAAAACTTAGGGGGCTATGTATTATTTGTGGAACATCATATTGAAATTGAGTATCCTTTGTAAAAGTCCTTGGGAAATTATCATACATGGTTATAAATCTCAATATCTATATGAGGCTTTAATCTGGAAATTTCTATTGATGATTGAATATATCTCTATCCGTTACCATGGTTAGATCCTATCTTGTGGTATTATTATTTCATGTTAATTAATTCACATGACCATGTCTTTTAATTCATTGTTTGAAGTTGAATGAGGCAAGATTATCTCTCGGTACCAACCCATAAATAATAGACGCCAGGATACTCTTGTTTCACGGTTACCTCTAAGCTTACAGTGTACCTAGAATAGCCTAGACTAATGCAATGCTTTTTTTTACATGTTATTATCAACAAGATTCAATACATGTGATTTTATGCTTTAAATTAAGAACCACGTTGATATATGATTGATTACTTAAATTAGTTCTTGCTTCACATGAAGACAAATTTGACATATGATTGAATGAGTAATTTCATCCTCTTGTGCCATTAAAATATTCTTGATGAATGGTTGATTTAACAACCATTACAATTGAGCCATTAAACATGCACAACTAGTTTACTATTCACCATTTAATATCATTGATGCATTGTTGATTTGTATCGCCCCTGATGTTTATGAATTGATTACGTTTAGTTGTTAATTATTTTAGTGTGTGGATGCGTCGCTATTTACCTCATGATGATATACCTGTATTTATTGATTATGTCAATGACATAATTTTCTAATGCAACAAAAGAAAAAATTACCTTTTACACATCACTGCTTATTGTCGCAACACATTGTGGATCACATGTATAACCCATTTCCATGATCTTCACATGGTTTTCCATGTGTTCACCCACACACCAGTGCTGTTCTATTCATTCTACTGTAATCATCAAACTTCCTAATAGAATATAGTACTTGAGACATATAACCCTTTCTTCTTCATCAATTAGTACATAAACCTAAAGAAAAACTTACAATGGAAAACAAAATGGATTTTACTGGTTTCACATAATTCATATAGAATTTCCTGAGTACCTTCACCACATACTTATGTTGTAATAACCAAGATTACCATCCTTCAAAACATCTTGTACTGCTTTTCCTCCTAGCATTGCTTCAGACAAGATAATGATTCCCTGAGTTTAAAACAGACCTCTATTGCAGATTCTCGAACTAACTTCTTTCTCTTTGTTCCATACATCTCCTTATCCCAAAAAACTCCATGTAAATGGTTTTAACATATAGTTGTACTAACTCAATATCAAGTAACACAACTAGTGCCAACACAACATGAATAGAAACAAGATTTTAATAACCTAGAGAAACTTTCATGGAAGTCAATAACTTCCAAATACCCTGCCCTACCAATCATGCTTGAACCTTTCATCTTTACTATGTCTAATTTTATAAAGAGAGATTCATCAAACAATGCATCTCTCATTCATGATGATTATGTGCACTGTAGGATCCCACATTTTGCATCCCTTAACATTACATCACCATTAAATATCTACCATTTGATCCTCGGGTCTTCATAGAATGATAATAGAACAGATAAGAATCATAACCAAATAATTTCACATTTTAGTAATCACCACATGTCATCTTCCATAATCTTCTAGTCTTTTGCAACCGATGGTGATTGAGTTACCGTGATAATGTCCATTTCTATGTCCACAGCTATTGTTGCAACTTGGAATTAATGAACATGCCTATCCAAATTCCGCAGCCTCTTGTAATACTTTCCAAGTTCCATGGATAGGAACCACTCACACCACACTGACACTGCTCTCATAATGTGAGTTGCCCAATTTAACATGAACATTCCCTTGACCCAATCCATCCAAGCCGGTCAAGTAATCCTTCATCGCTTATATCTAGGCCCATTTACAATGGATTTTTCTCTAAGCCTTTTATAGGTTTCATTACATGTAATCCATGGAAAGAATATCATGGGATACCCAAAACATATGGACCCAAAACCCTCGCAGGCTTTGACCTAAAAACATATTTATCTCATTAACTCTTTCACTTAGTCAAGGTTGACCCAACACACATGCTCACCATTCGTTGCCATTCAATCTACCTAAATATATATCTAGACTTTTCATAGGTGACCCAATAAACCACAAGGGTATACATTCCTATCTAGGTCTTATATGCACATATGCCCATTTTACATGCAACCCAATTATTTTTTACACTCAGTATATATATATATATATATATATATATATATATATATATATATATATATATATATATATATATATATATATAATCATTATTTCACTCTATGATTCGAACTATCAACGCTCTAACTTATGTGAACACAGTGAGACACACAATGCATTTATAAAATATCATCAAACCATACCGAACCTCAAGTCAAGGGCTTGAATTTGTTAGTTGTTAAGTCATTTTGAGTCCCTTGATGCTTGCCGTCTTTTCTAGCAATCCTTCTCGAGATGCCTAGATTTTCCACAAAACCAACATTTTCCCCTACCCTTACTATATTTTGACTTAAACCCGACAATACCTTCTATCTTTCCTCCTTCTCAGATCGACCGGACCACCATTGCTTTTGTGTTGTTGAGGTTTTACTGTGATTCTCATTTCCTCGTGACAACAAAACTCCCACAACAATGTCATAATCAATGGCATTTGTTATGTTAAACCACATAGATGTGACTATTAGATGATTCCAAGACTCAAGAAATGAACACACTAGCATAATCGCCTTGTCCTCATATTCAAACTTTACTTCCATACTAGATACAATTGACAAATCAGATTATTGAAAACATTTAAGTGATCAACACTTTTTGTACCTTCTTTCATCCAGAAGTTGTACAACTTGCTCTCTTCAAGAAGATTATGTTCACAAGGACTTTGTCATATACATAATCTCCATTTTGTTCCACAAACCTGTTTTTGTCTCCTCTCCAACGATGTTAAACAAGACTTCATCTCCCAGACACAAAGAAATGGTACTGAGAGCTCTGTATCTAGATTCATAATCCCTCATTTGTCAAGGTGTTTGTCAATTTCTTTGTCTTGCCACCAACACCTTTTTTCAATCCTTGTTTCACAAGCAGATCCCGCATCTGGAGCTTCCATATCCCAAAGTTATTATTACCACTGAACTTCTCAATCTCAAATTAGACTCGTGACTGCTCTCACTCATGAAATAACATGATCCACCATAACTTTTCACGATGGTGAAGAAAATGTTTTCCACCGTTATCATTGCTCCTACAAAGAATCTCTTCGAGCATGCGACACATGGATCTTTTCGCATAGAGTAAGTAGAAACTCGCCTTTTCTTGCTCATTCATGCAATGATTTCCTCTTGCACTCACAACTCTACCCAACTTGCAATGCATTAGGCAGGCTGCCTTACCATAACAATATCTCAAACAATGCGGATCTCACCTCTTTTCACGTAGACGCCTTGATCCATCACTCATGCAAATAAAACCAAGAACAAACCAGATACAACAACAATCACAATTGACACAATGATTTACGGGGAAACCAGTCACCTTGAAAACCATGGGGCAATGATAATCAATATTCTTATTATTCAAGGGAGAATTACAAGCAATAGTCAATCACATGCATACAACCATCCTCTCCTTTCTTCCCACACATTTTGCTACACTACATTGCTCATTGCTCACTTCACCTCTATAGGTATACTGGTATATATAACATCTATCAAACAATTAGACAAATTGATTACAATATAATACGCTAGTTACACAACCTGTTCATCGTAGTGTGCATGCATGGAAATTCTATTTTTAGCGGATGTGCTTAACCATGGGAAATTAAATGACACGTTAATAAATGGCAACTACAAAATTGGTATGACCTGTTTTCAAACTCTGTGATGTCAAGTCCTTTGTTTTAAATAGTTGAGGTTTAGTACATGTGATGGGAACCGAGTTTGAATTTTTTATTTGTGTTTCTTTATGCTCTGAAATTAAAAATGTACACTTTTATCTACTGCCATGGTGACAGAGGATGAACATCTCAGAATTTATGCACAATAATATTTTCCCATCACGAAAATAACGAAAGTTCTATCGATCAAATACGTGGATTGTCATTGTTCTTGGTTCATCAAAATAGTAAGTGAACATGGAAAGTTTTATGTACAAAGATGTGAGGTTTTATGGCTTCTCCGACGACTGGATTGTCTTGATACAACAACATATAAGGATCACTCTTGCCACCCAAAGCTCTATCCCATAGCTGATACACCAATATTATAAGTTCCATAATTTGAAACAAACCTCAGTCCATCTTCTCTATGATCACATCAACTTACCCAATCGATAGCTGAAGATCATATATATGATCTCTTTTCCCAACAAATTTCCCCTTCAACTGATGTCCAACCTATTTTTTAATTTCTACTTATTATGGTGCATGGTAGTTTAGTATTCCTCACTTGACAGGAATTAAGCTTCTATGCAACACTTGTTTATATTTTAATTTATTTCCATATTAAATCATATATTAAATCATAAGAACTAAGCTTATACTTTTGATTTCTTTTCATATTAAACCATAATCGACCCAAACATCGATAATTGTAAGTAGGCACTATAATCAAAACGCTGGGCTTAGCAAGGAAGTTCTAGTATGATGCAATCTATAGAACCGGTTTCAAGGCAATTTATATAGTGACACTCTTTTAGACACAATTATTTTCATACAACTTTTTAAATTGAATGAAAAACGTTTTTTCTATTATTTAATTGAAACTTATATATATATATATATATATATATATATATATGGAGATATTTTGTTAACTTTAAACTGTATGATTTATATTTTTTTAAGAACAACATGTCTTTAAATAAATAATTCAATTTATCATTTAAAAAATATTATCCATTTTTAAAATATTATTATTAATAAAATTTTGCAACATTTAAACACATAAAAATAAACTATGTAACATCTTAAACACATATAAAATAAAACTTGTAACATCTAAAAGCATAAATTAATATACTATTTTTATTTATACATAAAACTAAATTTTTATACAATCATATGAGAAGCAAAATAAAAATTTATACACAAATAATATACCACTAGAACATAACATGATATTCTTCCTATGACATTTCAAAAAATAATATAAGTTAATAAATATCTTATAATATCAAATTTAATTTATTTACAAGTGGTTACAATATTATCAATAAGTGTAATATAATAATTATTATTGATAATACATGTAGATGATTTTTTGAGTATGGAGAAATATTGAGGGGTTAGAGTTATGTTATGTTAGATAGCTAAGAAAATAAAGGTAAATGTATACTTTACATTTCAATTAGGATATGTATACTTCAATAGATTTTACCAGTCAAAATAGTTGGAAGGAGAAAATCTCATTATTATTATTATAAAATCCACTAAAAACATGATATGATATATATAGTATTTGCTAAGATATATATATATATATATATATATATATATATAACAGAAACAATTTCAAGTAGCAAACTTTAAACTACTCCAACATATAAATTAAAGCATATAAGAAACTGAATTAAAACGAAACTCTACACACACATCAAGTTACTAACCACGTTTTGGTAATATTGTTTCTTATATTGTTTCTTATATACTAATAGATCTGTACTGATATAACCAAGTTCAACTAGTAGTATTAACATATAGTTTGTGATAAGGATTATGTCAAATTCGCAAAACATATTCATAGAACATCCTGTGTTTCAAGACATACATCACTAGCAAAATTTTTGGAAAACA
>SNQJ01S0239668.1:0-13629 GCA_010110895.2 Picea sitchensis
CGCGGATACCCGCGTTCAGTAAGAGGACAGCAAGCGGTTGCCCGCGCCCAGTGAGAAGTTAGGGCGCGGGTTGTTTGTTTTGAGTGGTTTTTTGAGGAAATACTCAGCATGGCTTTGGCTAGGAAGAGGCATGAGTTGGCCTGTGCATTTTAGGGTTATAACAATATCTTGGCAGGAAACTGGGATATCTGTTACAGATGTGAATATATTGGCCCTTCTTTTCCGTCTTCTATACTTAGCCAAATATTCGTTTCTCTTTTCCCTGAACTTTATCTTTGTCGTCACTTATTCGTTTTTTCGAAAATGTCTGGTTGCGTGCGTGGGCGGACTTGTGGTTCCTCACGTCTTCTGTGGAACTATTGTCACCCCATTTTGAAGTCGGTTTGTCTTCTTTCCATACTTCGCCATCTCTTCGAATTTCTTTCGTGGATCGTCGTTTTGGCTGGTTCAAGAAATATTCAATTCCTGATCATTGTTTCTTGTGCCCGCGCCCTTTTGCAATTAGCAATTAGCAATTGTATATAAGATCTTATTTCTAGGCATGCAATTAGCAAGCGCTAATTTCAAACATCATGGAATTCCATTTGCGCGTCGTCGGGTTGGTTCGTTCAAGAAAATTTCAATCCTCGCTTCCGAGAACGAGTTTGCCCGATCGTTTCCCTATTCCATACTTAGCCACTTTCCCGAAATTCTGCAAATATAAAAACCGACCGCTGAACTGCCCCATCATGCTCTCTTCCATTTTACACGTTTTGCAGTAAAAAATTCTGATACGTAAAATTTGACCGTGGAACACTCGCCTCTCTTGAGTATTCCCGTAACCCTTTTTTGAATACCGTCCGACCGCTTTTTAGACCTTGCCATTCTTTCCTTGCTCTCTATCATGTCCGTGACCTTCACACTTGTCTATAATAAAATAAAATAAAAATTGTTTATATATATATACATGTCTTGTTTCTAAATATGCAATAACTGACATTTATTTCTGACAGCTCATCATGCACGAACTGTATAGATTGTCATTGATGGGCGAAAGGCTCGAGGAGATCTCCTATTAATGCGCATTAAACCAAGATTTGTTGGGGGTTATATTATCCCTTCCGAGTGTTGATTTCAAAATCATGAAATGTCGTTCGCACGTCGCTACCTTGGCACGTTTACAAAACCTCCAATTCTTAATTGCTCTTCGTCGTACCCGACACCTTCGCATTTCTAAATATGCAATAAGTAAGCTTTACTACTAACAGTTCATCATGCACCACCCATACAGATTGTCATTAATCAACGAAAGGCTCGAGGAGCTTTTCCATTCATAAGCATTTAACCAAGATTTAGCACAGAGTTACATTATCGGCTCTAAGTGTTCATTTCAACCATCGTCTGGAACAAACCAACGTTCTCATAAACCTATGGCATCAGCTCGACAAGATTTCTGTGGAGATACAATGAACATCTTCGAGCGCGAGGACTAGAACTTCCAATGGTCCAGGGCATATTCTTATTACTCAACCTCTGCTGCAGAGAACCAAGTAATTTGGACCTCTAGGATTTCTCGTGCAGGCTGTGTCCCTGAGGTTTTTGACTGTAAGGACCTAGTCTCTTGGTGCGTCGATAAATTTATTTCAGACAAAAGAAATATTCCACTGCGGGACCGCTCTTTTGTTTCTTTGTCACCTCAGGTATTCTGCCAGATGTTAAGATTATCGGAGCCAACATTGACGTTCAAAGGAGAAGATTGCAAACAGTTCCTAGCAAAGCATAATAACGGGTTGGACCTCTTGCCCCATTTATTGGAAGACCTCATTCTAGTTCCTGAAGATATCACAAGCTTGCAGGTTAGTTCATTTAGAAATCCATTCTGTGAAATTGCCTGGTTGTTTACAAGAATAACGAGACAGGAGTCCACATCAACTGTGTCCCGGATGGCTCTTTATATTTTGTATTTCACAGTCAACGAACAAGCCATTTTTTATTGGGGCAAGTTAATTTCCCATGAAATCTATTCCCAATTGTCAAGCTTCAAAAGGGAAAAGAAATTTTATATGTCGTCCTACTTAATTTTTGCGATAGTGCATTGCTGTCAGTTTCCACAACTGTCTCTGTCCAAGAATGTCAACTGGGAATTCAACCCAATAACGTTCTGGTACCAGGCCTTGTGGAAGCACAAGGCTTCCCACTGTTTTTATGAGGTTTTTAATGGCTTCGTGTCTTTTTTCAAAGTTTTGTTGTTAGAAGAAGATGCTCCCCACATATCTGAACAGGCAACCAGTTTTTTGGACAGGAAAGGAACACTTGAACATTTGGATAATTACACTGTGATAAGAATTTTTGGCTCCACAGAAAAACCTGCTCTCCTTCCATGTCACATTACGAACATAATGTTTGTTGCAGAAGTTGCACGACAATACAACTACTGGTTGCATCTATTGCCAAAGAAGAAAAAAAAAATAGTTCACTCCTCTGCCTTGGAAAGTAGGGGAGTTCGTATTGAAAAACGTCAACAAAATTAACGAATTTGCAACACATTCTAGCATCTTAAACATGAGATATGCTGAAATCATAAGAGGATTCGACCCCGATAATATTTTTCGACAAAATTTACAAACACTTGGCCTCGACGATTGTTTTTTCAAAAAACACCTACCCGAAAACAGAGACATCGGCGACAACGCTCCTGCTTTTGATGTGGGCGACCTAGACACAGTGCAAAGCTGCACAAAATTGTACATGCAACAGGGGAAAGGCCTCGGTGACAATAATGTTCAATTGATAAATAACACTAAAAAAAATATGACATCCTAGAGCATCGCTCCAACTGCCCACCACAACAACAAAGCAACTCAGAGTTCTTCAAATGGAGGAGGAGATACTGACCCTCCTCACTCTAAAATTGATAGTTCTCAGAAGCTTCCAGTATAGAAGAAGAGAAAAAAAATGTGGGACAGGCAGAAGAGCCGGAAATTCAGAGTGAGAACATGGAACTTGACACTGATCTGGGTAACATGCTACGCTACCTCGATCAGCTCAGAGATGCCATCCAACATAGTTGTCCAATGGACATATCCGATACTAAATTTTTTGACAAAGATAAATCCTTCGTGTTCCAGAGCGTTGTTTTTTACATCCAGTCCAAAAAATTGATAATTGAGAAAAAATATGTAAAAAATAAGAAAGGAAAATCTTGCTTAGAGGTTGACCTTGCCAACATGCGGCCGTCCCAAATCTATCAACTCCACAATGCGAGCAGAGATGCACTTCATGATTCCATTGGAGGCATCAAGGCCAATAATTCCAGACTGAAGGACTGGGTCAAGGAATTGGAAGAGGCTTTGATTCCTATGCCATTGCTTGTCAATCCTTTGGCAATAGCCATGCATGCCACCCGTGCAGCCAACTTAAAAGCATCCTCTAGCCTCCTTGCATCCTGTAGAGGATATGTGGACAATAATATCAAGAAAAGAATGGAACTGGTTACCGAGGCGTGGAAAACATCACAAACCATCACTTCCCTTGGAACCATGGCATATAGTTTGCTAGAAAATTTGCAGGCGGAGTTAAAAGATGAAGAAAATTTCTATTTAAAAACGGTCCTTCCTTTTGGCACCATTGTCAACAATATGACAGAAACAAAAAGAAGACAACAAGATCTTCCATCCAAAAACCAGATCGGTCAATTAAATGCGTGCTGGAAAGAAAAAGTGAAGAACCTGCATCTCATTGTTCAGTCATGTGAACAAGCCATATCAAAGAAAGATAAATTATTCACAAGGCTATCAAGAATAAACTTTGCGGGGAAGACCAACGACTTCTAAGACCTCGACTTAATCACAAACTCCTTGCCCTTAACTAGGCATGAGTTCGATAAATAGGTTGATATGTTTAAGGCGTTGTTTGTGCAAAAGTTTTACAGCATCCTTGAATATGATCAAGCTCACGTCGACGACTGACTACTCGACTATTCAGTACAAAATGACAAAATTCATCAGGCTCTGTGTAATCTTTCTATCAACTTCCGGAAATTAGAAAATGATATTTTCAACATAAAAATCCAGAATGAGATCATCGTCGCCCCAATGAGAAGCTACATTGAAGAATGGATTAAAAGGGAATTGAAGCAGGTCGTCGACGAAAGACAACAGGCAATTGCCAGGACTGATCGCATCCTGCTTTGTTTATCAACCCAGTTATTCCACTTTTTTAAATGGAAATGTCTAGGCAAACACTTATACCTTTCAATTTATTTTTTTTGCAGGTATTGCACTCTATCTTCTTTCTACATTCCTGTTTCTTGTACATATTTCTCTAATGGTCCACGGGAGCCCCAATCCCAGTCTACATGACAAATGCATTGAAATTTCCATTAATATGTAACAAACTTTTATATTTTTATATATTTCAAAATTTCCAGTAGTATGTAACAAACTTTATTTTTTGACATATTTCAAATAAAACTGTTTTGTTATCTCCGTTTAAATTTATGTCTTCATACATTTTTATCTTTCACCAGTCTATATGACAAACAAATTTATATTTTGTTATATACTTTCAAAAAATAAATGGTGCTCTACATGCCAAGCGCCATTTGTTGCATGGATACATTTCCAAAGTTTTTCTTCCACTATGAACAAATTGTATTTTGTTATATACTTTCAAAAAATAAATGGTTCTCTACATGCCAAGCGTCATTTACTGCATGGATACCACCTGTGCTTCATGTTGCTTGCCACATCTTTGTTGCAGTTTCCTATCTCTCTGCGGGGTCGATGTTCCATGATATACATGTTCAACACAATATTTCCGTCATATACATTTTGCACCGAACACTTCCGTCATTTACAATTCGACCCCATTTTCCACAATTTACTTTGCTCCACGGGGTCGCGCCTCGACGCTAACAAAATTTTATGCCCTATGTTCCGTGATATACATTTTGCACACAACATTTCCATGATATACCTTTTGCACTGAACACTTCCGTCATTTACAATTCATTCCACAATTTACTTTGTAACCTCGTTGGCAGGGACTACATTGCCACCTATTCATATTCTACTAAAGTTCATTTTATTTGCATTGTATTATCTTAGTTTTTTGGCATTATGCTTCTTGTATTCCTATTTACATTTTAGTTCATGTTCTTTCATCCCAATATGTAATGTGGTTCACTCTTGCATCTAGCATATTAATAATGATAGTGCACATAATAGTTACTTAAAGCGAGCAACTTGTTCGTTTTGAAGTAGAGTATCACTCAAATCAATGCACTATACCATTAAAAAATAATGAACTAAATCAATGCACCAAATCATTTTATAGTGCATTGTCATTGACATCAATGCACCTCTCACGCGATTGTTATTAACTCACATTGGGCACATAAGAAATTACACATCTTCCTCGTGGTAAGTAGCACACCAACATAAATATTTTAACCATGAGAATTTTTTTTACTTTCAATTACTTTATATATGTATGTATGTATGTTATAGAAAGTTGATGTTGAAATATTTTACTTAAAACAAACATTGAGATATTTAATTTATGGTCGACATTGAATTTTTTATTTTGTGTGTGTGTGTGTGTGTGTGTGTGTGTGTGTGTGTGTGTGTGTGTGAGCTCCATGTTGAGCACAAAAGGAGTTACACCTCTCCTTCATATCGGGCTATAGAAAGCGCCTATCGGTGCAACAACGAGGGCTTAGGGTGCAATAATGATTTCCAACGCTGGAGCTGGAAGTTATGGCTTCCACAAAGGGGGTCCTACAACCATCTCCTTCGAAGAGGCAGAATGGGCGGGCCAAGTAGGGCACCAGTAATGAGAGAGGCAGTAAAAACAACAAAGGGAAGGGTGAAATGTAAAACCCAACCCTACACTTAATATTCTAATGTCACTTAACATCTTTGACTTGGCCTTGACTTTGAGGTAACATTACATTGATGCTCTTTATGTGATATTATGAGCTCAGGGGTGCATGTGGGGGTTATACTTGAATGTGTTGATTTTTATCCGTATCTAGTATTATTGCTTGATTTGGAGTTGAAAACCGAGGAGAGCACAACAGGGAACAATGTGACACCTTCAGCTTATTGTGTTGGCATCACTTGATCCCTTACATACATCATGAGTCATTGTTATTTTTTTGGTAGATAACATGAAAATACTCTAAGTATGGTGTTAATTTTAGTGGATCTTGCACTTCCAGTTATCATAAGTCATGTGGTTGCTTAGTGCATATAACCTCAATCATATGATCTTTTCTTTGAACATGTTCTTTAGAAAATTATCATGTTATGATTGGAACGTTATGTAGACTAACCATTATTTTCAGAGAGGTTATTTATCTCATCTAACTAAAATATGTTATTATTGCAAATGTTGGGACTATAATTATCTTATGACTGATTATGTCATTATTTCATTTGATTAGAGAACTTTTTTCTTACCTATTTTGATGATAACTTAGCTCTAAGGACATAGCCCTTTGTGGGGGGGAGCATTGTAAGACCCATCTCGGTGCTTTCTGCTTGTTTACTCTCCCATCGCAATTGGTGGTGGACCTCCTTATTGCTTCATGCTTCTTAGGATCTTATTTTGGTGAATACTAGAACAATATGTTGAAGATAATGATGAATCTCATATGGTTATCCTAGATGATTACTTAATTGATTGACTAGGAAACGTTGTATTGTGGATGCAATAGATTTTATGTGATCAATATTACTTTCACATGGCTTGGTATTCCATTTGGTTAGGAGATATAACTAATATATATCACTTAATGATCCATGCATCGATTGGCATGATGTGCATTCCTTGTGATTGAAGGATATTTGATATTATTTATTATGGTTGTGATTCATGTGTACCCTTCGTTAGTTAGTACAATGGGATAATGTTATGATTTTATGTACTCACTTATGAGTTATTATTTTTATGCATCATTTATGATTGGAATCCATGCATTAGTAAGAGGTTTATATCGAGAGTTGAAAGATACAATGTGTTGATCCATGTCTTTCTATGACTAGATGGCTCGTTGAAGTAATATCGTGTTCTTTGGAGGAATTAACCTTTATTGTAGATTTATGTTTCCCAAGATCCACACTAACTTGGGTTGTGTGTGGGGAGAAACCCAAATGAATGTTAATCATGTGGTGGAAATGATACCCAAGGAATGGACTTTTGTCCAACAAGGATAGCCAACCTAGAGGATAGCACCTTGCAAAACTTGGGAATGGAAATATTGATCTATGGTACTTGAAATTTGATTCTTAAGTTGATTTGGGGTTACCAAAATAAGAGGGATGAGTTTATTTCAGTAAATAACCATCTTATGACCTTAGTATTTTTACTCCTAGACCCAATTTCACCCCAAGCGTAACCTTGAAAAAGGGGATTAGGAAGCTAAAAAACATTCTTAGGAATAGATTGTTACCTTTTGAAATGATAAAAAGGAAGAAGCTTGCTTTAAGTGAGGAGATCGAATACTTGTTGATTGTTTCCTTGAGAAAGATGGATTGTCTTGATCTATGATACATGGGAGCAATCTAAAAACTACTATGGATTTTTCCAAGTGACTAGAAGAGGCTAGGGGTGTACCTAACCATTGGAGCTATTAATGCCCATTATTGAGCCATGAAATTGATTTGGGTCCTTGAGACTTCACAATTGGAGGTATTGAGATACTAGGAGTTACAATAGAAGTGTCGTTGCAGAAGAACTACACAAATGGAGGTATTGCGATAATGGGAGCTAGAGTGGAAATCCACAGCTGAAGATATTGAGGTACCAGGGGCTATAATGGAAGTATTCTTGCACACCATAACCCTGATAGGCATGGGGATATTGTAAGTCCAGAGGCTCCACAACACAAATATTATTTCAATGAGACTTATGACCCATTGTTGAGATTCTCTAGGTAGAGTGAGTTGATCTATGTATAACACTTTGGGAGTGTTGCTTGTATTCTCATTGAGATTAAGCATTGCTCGGGGGCATCACCTAGCTTCAAGTGTTGCATTGGTTGGGTGGGAAATCAACCCTTGGGCCTCATTTAACCCCGTATTGACATTGTTGTAATGGAGCACTAGTATATACCAGGAGTTGGTCTTCATCGAGGCATGGGAGTGGGGGTATTTAATTATTCCATTTCTTATTGTATTGTATTTATTTGTTCTTGAACTAGTTGAATGACTTAGAGAGATTTCCCATCAAGTAACCACCCTCCCAACTGGTTCATGCTGAGTTGGACTATTACATGAAACCAACAAAAATGGGAATGATAAGGCCAAACATATGGAGGATAAAAAGAAGAAAAGATGTTTTATGACAAAAATAGTTGAGAACCGATGATATCAAGTAACATCCAAAAAAGTGGGAGACTACATCTAGTATACGAATGACCATGTTGTTATCAACAAGTTCATAGGAATTTGTCCCACTAAACAAGCACTCACTTGGTGGTTAAATACAAGAYCGAAACCYATGGAGAAGTAGATCTCAAATTGGGGTCTAAAGGATCCTTCACAKGGATATTTACAAACACATGGGACAAGGAGAGGGCCTATAAGGAGGATCCTTACTTCTTCAACTCAGTTGCCTTGCATCTCAAATATTAGATGGAGAGGTTCATCCCAAGACAGGAAGACTTCACACAAATCTTGATATGGATTTGCCTTTGCTCATTACCACGAGAATACTGGGAAGAACAAACACTGGAGCAAATTGGAAATTTTTTCAAAATCTCAAAATTCATCGAGAAGGGTAAGTACACATCTTACACTCAAATCCATGTTTATATGAATGTCTCTAGATATCTTCCATAATCAATCTATATTAGTTTTTAAGAAGTGGAGTAGATACAAACGTTATATTACCAGCATGTGGTGTTATGATGTTGAAAGTACCATGAGCATGATCACTTATTTAGGGAGTACCCTCTCAACTCGGTGGTCTTGGTGTAAAAATCAAGGGAGGAAAAAAATAAAGAAGGCATTACATAAATCCAAAGCAAGTGTAAGTTTGCATAAACTAATAGAAAGCAACTACCAATGCCATCTTGAAAGAAATAAACAATTCCACTCTCTCATAGTTAGCCTGAAGGAGAAGGAAATGGTGTCAATTGTAACAGGCCCCGCCCCTTAAGTACCTTTTTAAAGGATGGGGTATTAAATTTTTGCTTCTCTTAACAACCTTAAATATTCTCTATCATAGTTCCATCCTCTTATGCTCGTCAAGAGCTTTCCAAGGTCGGTAATTTCACTTAGAACTAAGCTCTAGAACAAAAGCTATGACATCCCGAGGTTCTTGGGTTTACATAGACAACATCTCTCTTATTGTCACGTGGCATCCACGTGACGTTTAGTTGTCCGTGCCAACTGACATGGCATCACCCGAGTCCTAACGTGGCACTAGCCTAGCCTACCACGGTGGAACCCCACTCAGCTTGTCATCTTGTTAGTAATGGGCATTTTTCGTCCTAATGTTGTCCTGGTCGCCTTGTTGGAAAGCTGCGTCATCCACCATATGCTTTTCCTTTCCATGGTCCACATATTCTACCATACTTAGTCACCTCACTGTATTCACAGACTAGCGGGTGGCGGTCTTGCAGACTCGTGGTCTATATTCATACTTTTCATGAACCCCCCACCAACACTTAACTTATTTTTCATTCGCGGACTCCTGGATGCATAACTCTTTTCCTCCCCTTCATAAGTTCGTTCGAGAAGTACCGAAACTTAACCACTTTTCCACCTACACGGACTCGCGGGCGTACAATTTTGTACCTCCCCTTCATAAGTTCATCCAAGAAGTCTCAACACTTAACCATTTTTCCATCTGCGCAGACTCGCAAATGTACAATTTTGTACCTCCCCTTCATAAGTCCGTCCGAGAAGTCTCAACACTAAACCATTTTTCCATCTACACGGACTCATGGCCTAGCGAACATGCAGAGGTATAATTATGTACCTTCCCTCCACAAGTCCATCTGAGAAGTCTCAACACTTATATTATTCGATGATTTTGTCGGGTTCGTAGGTTGGTGGATTCACTGACTCGTAGACTCATCTAAGTCCCTTCCTCTCTTCTAACACTCAAAACTCAGATTATTTTGTGATTTTGTCGGGTTTGCAAGTTTGCGGACTCGCGGACCCATTCATATCACCTTTCCAATCTTCATGAACCCGTCATGCTTCTAAGTCCCTCGCCTACACTTTACACCCGTCATTCCTTTTCCGCAAGCTACAAACTTACTCCCCCTATTAAAGAACTTATTAAGGTTTGAACTCCACGAGGGCACATATCCTCTATTGTCTCAACCAATTATAGGCCAGCACGTGTTCCCATCGTACACATAAGCTTTGTCTGTCAGTGTGACGTAAATCATGATGTCACCCTTTTTCCTCGACCAAACTTAGATACTTACCCTGATAGATCTAATGGTGGAGAAGGCTTCTTGGAGTTTCTTTCATCGGAGCACCATATTCCTCGGCTACTCCGATGCCCCTACTACGATCAACAATCACGAGTCCTCTGAGAGTTTCTCCGATGGATCCAACGACTGTTAACAATTATGGATACTTCATAAGTTCTCATACGAGAGGGACCTCGATCGATGGCCAGGATCAAAAATCCATGCCAAATCGATGATTGTGATTCATCTAAGGCAAAGCATAGGATATCTTGAATTCGTTAATACAATTCTGGATCTGTGGCTCTGAACTTCTTCTAGAACTTCTTTCAGGAGAAGTATAAGGCTTACCAAGCCTTCAAGGAAACAACACCTCCTATTCAGGTAGGCTAAGGTTTTCTCTCTTATCCATTTTAATGAAAATTTTGAACTATGAATAGTCCATACCTATACAGGATATCTCTAGCCCGAGCTAAACTACATCAAGCCATAATTTCATCCCTGATAACAATCAATCATATGGGAAAAGCTTCACATATGTGCAGGGATATACATAACGCCAAATATATATATATATATATATGTGTGTGTGTGTGTGTGTGTGTGTATATAAGGGTCGTATAGACACCAGACTTTGTGCATGCCCATAATTGTACCATTATAGATAGTTCTCGCAGTGCTTTATGTACAAGTATAGTTCCAATGATCATTACCATGATAGAAATTCATAATCCTGGCAACAAAATTTCAAGGATAATTACAACGATAAAAACCCATGACAACAGTCACATATCACAACTTTTGTACAAGTTTAATAACAGGTATTTTGACTTGTAATCAATACATCAAATACCCATGTTATAAAAATAACCCATCTAATCATCATACAAATATGCATGTCCCTAAATCATTCATAGGGAAATTCAACCTTAAGTTATAGTTTAATTATACAGGGTACAAAAATACTTGTCTATTACAGTTGAGTTGCCTCCCCTTTGATAGCATTGGCTGACTTTGAGTTGCCTCCCTTGGAAGAAGGACAACTGAAAATGACAAAGGAGAGGCAACTCAAAGTCAACCAATGCTACAAGCTAAGGTGATGGAGGGAGAAATTGGAAAGAAAGTGGAAGAGGGAGGTCATGAGGAATCAAAGGAGGGAATAGAGGATTGAAGGGAGGGTGCAGAGATGGTAGATGTAGACATTTTGTCACTCCTGGAAAAATATAGAAAAGATCATCTAGAGAATTTAACAAAGAAGCAAATACAATATTTACAATAAGAACTATCCAAGGGGAAAAGCAACGTAGCCACTACAAGTCAAGTATAAGGACAACAAAATATTTTGGGCATCAAAATGAATAATCTCAAACCTCAAAAATCAAGAAAGGAGGAGAAAAGGAAAGGAGAGAGAGAATGTTGAAACAAAAGATAGAAGAGAAAGGTGCATAATTGGTTCATTAAGGAAAAACCAAGGTGATTATGGATGATATATCCTTTCCCAACCCATCGTTTAAAATGAAAATAATATCTTGGAATGTGCATGGGTTGAACATGATAAAGAAACAAAGGACGCTCAAGAATAAACCGATGATGGAAAAACTAGAGTTTATCATGATACACGAGACTAAGTGAGATAAAGAGAAAATGATGATGATTACAAAGAAAATTTGGTAGGGTTGTAAAGTTGAGGCAATCAGTTATGAAGGATTCTTGGGAGGAATGAAAATCCCGTGGAATTTGACAAAGGTAACTCTATGGGATATTACAATGTTAAACAGACTCGTGACAACAAACTCTAGAGAAATAAGATCAAAGGAAAAAAGAACAATATCCAATGTTTATGGACCTATTATCCTTACTCACAAATATGTGTTTCTAGACTCCCTATAAGCACAKGGARCCAATTTCCAAAATCTACCTTGGATTGTTAAGGGGGACTTCAATATGATTACAACTTTGAAAGAGAAGTGGGGAKGCATTCATCAACTTGATGAATACAACATGCACTTTGAAAATATGATTGACATACAAACAAGTAATGGATGCCACACATGGAACAACATATGAGATAGCCTTTAGCAGGTTGCAGTCTGCCTTTATTGACTCTTAGTATCAGAATATTTCCTGATTTAATGGACATTCATGGATGTAGAAACTCATCCAAGTATGAGATTGTATCATTAGTCAAGAAAACTAAAATGGGATAGTCGAGGCTCTTCTAAAGACCACCCCCTATTTCATTTTGAAAAAGTATGGTTAACTCACCCGAATTTTCTAATCAACATAAAGGACTAGTGGGGGGGGAGGGGGAACTTCAAGCATGAATATGTGTTTCTTATAACAAAAATTTAAAAGCCTTGGAATAAAACTTAAGGCATGGAATAAATAGTTTTTTGAAAACATATTTTGGGCAAAAAGAGATTTGGAAAAGAAGGTGGAAGATGTCCAAAAGGAGATTATGGTTGGAGGTATGACAGTTGATTTGAAACATCAATAGGATACTCTACAAAAGGATATGGATATTAGAGCTTATCAAGAGGAGAAACCTTGAAGACATCCATCAAGAAATTATTGGTTATAGGAAAGGGACAAGAACACTAGTTTATTTCACAACTCAACAATCAACTAGAGAAACTATAAGACACTCCTCTTGCTAAATAATGTGCATAGGGATAATTGAAGGTCCATGGATACATTGAGAAGGAAATCTATACATACTACAATGACCTAATGATGAAATATGAGGAATGTCACCCAATATCAATTGTTGTTGTAACCAACAATATCCCTTGCCCAATGAAAAGTGAACAAAGCGCCACTTTGATGGGGGAAATAACCTCTAAATAGAAGATTACACACTCAAGGAAATGGTAGCGAGTAAATCCCCTAGGTCAAATGGTTTCGTGACAAAATTATTCCATCCTATTGATCAATGGTGGGTAAAGATGCATGGGAAGTTTTTGGGGATTCATGAAAGTTAGGCGGTGTCCTTCAAGCTCTCAATGCAATTTCCTTGTCCTCATCCCCAAAGAATAAGGAGCAAATAAAATGGATAAGTTCATAACAATCTCCCTTTGTAATGTAGTTTATAAAACTATAACCAAGGTTATAATCAACCGTCTAAATCCCCACATGATGCAAATAACCTCTCGAGAACAAGGGGACTACATAAAGGGTTGAAAAATATTTGATGGAATCATTAGCATGCATGAGGTCAT
>SNQJ01S0239672.1:0-13593 GCA_010110895.2 Picea sitchensis
AAACTGCAAATGCTCTTAATCAGATTATACGTTTGATCAGAAATTATTGCATGGGTCCAAGCATAATCTACTATTCCTTCCCAGTCATGGAACTCATCTGTTTCTGGATTACCCACAATGAAGCCTTTGAAATGGATGGAAGGATATTTCGAGTTATTCTGGCTTCGGTCATAGACAAGCTCTGCAAGCTGCGGTACATAATGGCCTGCATAGCTTTCTCCGCCTATGTGAAAGTCATGGGTTTTATACTGTGGGAATCTCTGGAACCATCTCACAAGGAATTCATATGAATCCTCGGCAGTAAATTGATCAGACTGCAAATGTCTAGCTTGATAACCGCCTGCAAATCCTCGACCATGCCATCTGGATATGAAACCCTTCCCTAGTGCTTTAAATGTCTTGCAAGAAACCCTAATAACACCTGGCGAACGGAATCCTTGCAGGGCACTGGCATCTGCGATATCAAAGGATAAACATGACCATGCAAAACAAAACACTTATGAAGAAAACGTGTTATTACTTTGGTGAAACGCATGGCTGATTAATGGCTTGATTCGTGGCTGAATCTGAGGTTTGACCTAGGAATTGATTTGGTGTATTGTGGTCTCGACATTTGTCGTGTGCAAGAAAAGTCATTTTGAGCGAAATCGGGACTTTCCCCAGCGCAGAGCTACTATTTTATGACTCGTGTGTTGTGGAAAGTGACGGCTTTCAACAGCTAACCAGCAAAAAATAAAAAGGAGCGCGCTGTTGAAAGCTGGAAAAGTAATTTTTGAAAACCAAGACTCGCAGAAATGAAATTTTTTGACTCATCCTATCACTCAAAATGATGGTGCTATTTTGAGGGATAACAGAGGTCAATAAGAAAGCCTCCCTTGTGGTGTACATCTTTCATCACTAACATGAGAGAAGTCCCTACTTAGGTGACAATGGTAGGTTCTTCCATAGTTACACAAGATTTGAGGATCTTGTGGAGGGATTTTCACAAGTACAAATCATGTGATAACATTTTGGCATCGTTTTCAAGGAGGACTGGGTCATTCTCCTCAATGACATGTCTTTGGTAAACTTCTCCCAAAGCCCTTATCTTACAAGTTTACCTGGAGACTCCAGTGAGAGTATTCCCTTCACCTTCCTTTGATGATCCTAAAGGGACCATCTAGTGACTCCAAAAATATCAAGGAGGTACACCGACCCTTCTAATACCTACAAGAGAAGGATTCCTCACAACTCACCTGTAGTAAAGTCCTTGTTCGGTGGAAACCTTCCTTTGTCTACAATAACTCAAAAGAAATGGGTGTCCAATTTCTTCAATCCTTTAGATATGTTTTATATCCGAGGATACCCTCTACAAATGCCTCCTAAATACAAAAATTGGTTTCCCCAGTTTTCTGGTAATGATGTGACTACTGCTAAAGAGAATATGGGAAAATTTTGGGCTTTCTTCCAACTTAATCCCATAAGTGATGATGTTGAATATTTAGTGATGAAAATTTTCTCATCCAATTTTACTGATGATTCTAGCAGGTGGTACAATGGTCTCCCTAGCAAGAGTATCAATACCATGGATCAACTTGAGGAAACATTTCTTAAAAGATGGGGTGTTGAGGAGGATCCTAACTTGTTGTTGATGCAACTTACAAAAATGAAGAAAATAAAGAATGAAACTGTCAAAGAATTTGATGTCAAGTTTGAAAATTTTCTCCAAGAGATACCTAACAAACTTTACCCTAGAAAAGAGCACCTTATTTTCCTCTACATTAAGGCTTTCCAAGGGAACTTTGGGTACTTTCTCATGGACAAGGGCTTAAAGAATCTAGAAGAGGCCCAAGAAATGGTTGAAAGAATTGAAACTAATCTTTCATCTTGCAAGGTAGAACCTTTTTATGCCCCAAGATTCAAGGTTGAAACCAAACCAATAACATCACACAATGCTAATACCACTCAAGATATTAGTGCTCCATGAGTACAAAGGATTGAATAAGCAATAAATGACCTTCCCAAGAATCAAACCCTAATGATGAACAAGATCACCAATTTAGAGAGGTCATAACAACAAGCCACCAAGCCTCCTTTTAGGGGTTTGCCTCAAATATCAAACCAAGCATGGAAACCTAGGGCTCCAAATGAACAAAGGGTCCCCAACACTCTAGATCCTTCAAACTTCATAAGTCAAGAAGAGACTCATTGGTGCCTACCTTGTGGGGATTCACTTTGGTAACATGAATTCCCAAGGAGTAATGGGGAACCCAATAATATGAATGTCTTTGATACCATAAACTCTATATTTTCCTTATCTCCCAAAGTGTATCTCAATATTACACCAAAACATCTTGAGGAGGGAAAGAGGGAAGCAACGAGGAGTTATAGGATGGAGATCATAAAAAAATGGATGAGGAATCAAGGGAGAAGCTTAGGAAGAAGGAATTACAAGTATACACAAGATGAAGAAGTGTGCCTCAAGCTCCTCCAAGTGACCCTACACTCCCTCAACCAGGGCCTCCTCCACCACCAACAATAAATCCTCCTCCTAGTTCCACTTTGCTAAAGACTAGTGACATCGACTTAAATATTGACATAAATGAAATCTTGGGAAAAATCATTGTACCTATATCTCTAACACAAATCAATGAGTACAAGGTGAACATGTATACCCTTCCATAATGTTACAAGATAACCATTTCATACCACACTATGATGAGTACCCTCCCTTCTTCATCTCCTCACAAATGAGCAATAAATGCTTGAAAAATTGTATGCTTGACTTGGGAGCAGGTGCAAATTTCATGGCCTTGAAAGGAATGAGATAATTGGTCTTGTAAGTCACAAGGCCTTACATAAATGTATGTGGGATTAAATCCAAGGCCATTCCCACACATGGTGTAATAAGGAATGTGAAGGTCTCCCTTGACTGATATCCCAAGATAGTTTTCCTAATGGACATTGTGATCATAGATGTCCCATATGTTTGGGGAATTCTCTTGTCTAGAAATTTTGTTTCAACGTTGGGTGGTATGTTAAAAATGGATTTGACTTATGATACTATACCCATGGATGATGAAACTAATTCCCACCTTCCTAACTTACCAATGGCAAAGGATCATGTTGAAGAAATTGACCTTCACCCGAAAACTGAGGATCCCTTGGAGGAACTCCCTAAGAAATTCAAGGAGCCCCTTCCAGAATTTTTCCTACATGACATTCCTTTCTCCCAAAAAGAATACTTTGATGATATAGAATGGCCTAAAAAGGAAAATTACTAGCAGCAACTAGATAGGTACAAAGACAAATAAATTGGCTTGATCAAAATCTTAAAGAAAGATGATAAGGAATTGTTGATTAGAGTGAGCCAAGATGGTATTTTTACAACATAATTCCACCCCCTCCCTCAAGGAAATATACATGGGTGATACAAGCGACAATCGATCTCAAAGGAGGGGATTACAAACAAGGAGGTTTGGTCTTAGAGTGAGATACAAGGAAGGGTCATCTTGATACATGCAAGGATTTTGGGAAATTTTGGCTCGGCCCCTACAAAATTGAAGAGAAGTTTGTCTATGACTCCTACTACCTATCCACATTGCAGGGAAGGAGGCATCCACAACCTATCAGTGGATCCCTTCTCAAGCCCCATCATGCGGAAGAGACTTGACTTCTTCAGCTAACATAGATTAATGTAGGTAGGTAGGCATTTGCATCTTACATTTCATTTTGTATATATGTTGCATACTACATTCATACTAGAATAATATTGCATCTTTTTATATGTATTTAATTTTCATTTGTACATAATGAATACATGATAGGAAATTTCACTTAATATTATTGCTTTGTTATTTTGTATCTAAGGAAAAAAAATAATTTTCAGCATGGTTTTGGATTAATCACTGACGTCAGTGGATCACATCCACCAAAAGATACTTATAAAGGGTGTTGTTGGTTAAAGTTGGTGCAGAATTGCAGGTCTTGCACAACCAAATATGTTGAGGTTATCATGCACTCTACGGTGAGAACATGTCCCCATGTTGGAGCACCCCCCCCCCCATGCCTAGGGGTAACTAGAGGAGATCATGTCTCGAGGCCCGCAATGGATAACATGATCTCGACCATGATAATGATCAACATGTAAATAGATGGTAGCCCAACAACCACCCGCATTCACCTTTATATCTATAGGTCAACCAAGGCTCATCACATCCAAGCAACCCAAAGTATGGGGGATGGTAAGGCATCGCCACCATGAAGTATGTTATTCCTTCTTTTATGCAAAGTGTTGTTCTTAAATTTTCGGGCATGTGGATGAGAATCTTTGGTTGAAGTTGGATAATGAATCATTGGTTTGGGAAGGTTTCATTTTTTCACCTTGGTGGTCAGATTCTCTGCCCTAGTCCCTTGTTGTCACCGCCCAGAGAAAAAGTGGCATAATTATCACACAAGTTGTAGGTTGGTAAAAGCCTGACCCAACCACAAAATGGAGAAAACTAAGAGAACACCTACCTATTGTCACCTTAGATAGGTATTCCCGTCACTTTAGAGATGAAGTAATCACCTCAAGGGGGGAATCTCGATGACCCTGGGGGAAATGAGATGGAATATGGAGAGATGATGAATATTCCCTCTATAGGTCAATTATGGAAGGTAATAAGGGATTGAAAAGAGTCTCGTAGATGGTAGAATATGTGCCACAATATAGTAGACTTTCCAAGTAGTGATTGTACCTACCCGAGACACAAGGAAAACAAAGATACAAGCCCAATAATATGTTGGACAAGCAAATTAATATTGTTGTCCCTAATTGAAGAAATAAAAAATAGTAAATATGAGAAACAAAATAATAATAATAATAGCTGCAAATAAAGTTGTTAAAATTCTAGTTAACATTGCAAGAGACAAGCTAGCAATGACTAGTTTAACTCAAATATGAAAGAGAAAGACTTTAGCATGAAACAAGGATGTAATAAATCAGTATTGCAGAGATATAATTGCAGCCTTATGGATGTAGTGTACAAGTTTTTACATCAAAGAGATCAACCACCAAAACTTTCCAACAATTCACCCAAAAAGTGTGTTGAGACTAGTAGAGGATAGGGGAAAACTTTTAGTAATTTTTTACGGTTGGTTTGTGAGTTATTAAGGAAGTTGTATTAGGATTTATGCATCCCTAATGGATGTAGATAAAATGTTATGATAGAATCAAGAATCACTTAGAAAAATGAGACCACCTAGTGGCTCAACCAAGCACATAAAGCATAGAATTTATTCCAATTTAGACAATCTCAAAATCCTGAATTTTCATGTTAACCAATGCAAGATTTTATTTCTCCAATGTAATTAGTGTTGGACATAGTGTCATTAATGTATTGTCATTGATTTCAAACAGTATAATAGTATTCATAATTCATGTCAAATAAATATATGCAGTATGACAGTACACAAAGATTAAAAATCTCATGAGGGTTAGTGACTGAAGATCAGAAGCTCAAAAGAGATGACGCCCATGAAACTCGGAAGGGAAAGCGCCATATCAATGACAGGGATGGATTACAGAGAAAAAAATGAGAATTAAAATATACGTTATTTCCAATCCCGCAATTATTCTAGATTGTCAGATCTCATCGATTCAAATATCAACCACTGTGGTTGACCCACCAACAATCGCAGAACTTCAATTGCGGAGTTTGGGTGACGAATTAAACCACATACAAGTTATGGTTCTGAAATCCACATCTATTGTTGGATCAAGTTAAGTGGAGGGATAGGATAAGAGAAGATGAATATCGTCTGATACAAAGTCCTGAAGTAAATGAGGACCGTCTGATCTATTCAGAGCAAGCCAAGGTAGTAGTGGTCAACTTAGGCGCTGACCACTTCGGGAGAAAAGGGTTGAGAAAAAGTAAGATCACCCGAAGGTCGAAGTACCGAAGAAAAATTGAATTGTTCGATATGAAGAACACTTCAATAGATATCAAGACCGTCAGATCATGTTTAGTGGAAGTTTAAATTAAGCCACAAATGTCCCGAAATAAATGTAAGTCATCTGATCTGAGAAAACACTTCAGAAGATATCATGACTGTTAGATCAAGGAAAGTATAAGGATAGGATAAGAAAGGCCAAAGGCCTGAATCTTGAATAGCTGAATTCCTGACAGTTGTTTGATCGTGTTAATCCTTTTTGGGTTAAAGAATGACCATTGGATGAAGTCAAGTTACTTGAGGTTTACACTTCGGGGAATATCACTTCGGGAGAACTAGGAAGTGGAGAAATCGAATTACCCAAAGTCTCGAATGTCGAAGCTTCGAAGTCACGAGGATAAGACATGTATCACTCACATTGAGAGCCCACGTCATCAACAGTGAAATCAGCAAGGACACGTGGCATAATCAGTTGATGACAAGTGTCGATGTCCCATAGGTACTTTAAGCATATGTAAGCCATGAATCTAGGTGACACGTGGCAGCCACTCAGGAAGTGCCATGTCAACAAGTGACATTAGCAAGTTACGTCACTCTGATATTTTTTACTTTGGGAGTTTCACCACCAACAAATGACCTAAGTCTCGAAGGCCGAAGTCCTGAAGTGGACATGAGTCGTCTAATATGAAGAACACTCCGGGAGCATTCTCAACCGTTGAAAATTATGGACACGTGTTTGTTATTCAGGAAATTTTTAAAGAGGTTGGAAGTCGCAAAGGATGAAGTCCCGAAGCATCGACAATTGTCCATCTCATCGTAAGATTAATACATGACTGTTAATTTGATTAAGTGATCAAGCACTCACTTGGACTAGCACCTGGTCACCACCTGGGGTCATATGGAATAAGAGAAATAAAGGTAAAATATAATACGTCACTTAAGTTGATTAGCCCATGGTTTTGCATTGTCGGTCATATGTAAATGGTTTGAAGGAAGTGCCTCAGCTAAACTTGGTTTCTGCAGTATTTTCAGAGATATGGAATCAAGTTAAGAAGGAAATCGATCCATACTTGTGATCGATTAATGAAAATCATTTTCATTAAATTGAAAGGGCTTCTCGATAATATTTGGATAAATAAAAAAAAACGAGATTATTGTTAAATGAAGGGGTGTGATGGTCCAAACAAAGGGACACAATGTTTCATAGCTCACACCAGTTGGAAGAATATATAAATGAGAAAGAGTGGTGAGAAAAAAGTGTCTCTACAGTCCAATGAAAAATATCAAAACAAAAGTAGAGTCCAAGAAGAAGAATTGTTAGTTCTAAGGTGTCTGTCAATGTCTTATTGAAGATCAAGGATAGAAGGAGACAGAGCAACAGTTATGTAATCCAGTGTGTGATACAAAAATTTTCCAGATTCATAAATTAAGAGTGGTTGGGTGGTGCAAGGGAAGGTTGAAGCCTGCAGGGGAGTAGGTGCTTCCTTGTCAGTTGTAGTTGACTAAATAAGGGGTTGTACCCTCCTACCAATTGGTGTTGGTGAACGAGGGGAGTAGGTGCTTCCTTGTCAGTTGTAGCTGACTAAACAGGGGGTCGAAGCCTCCTACCAGTTGGTGTTGGTGAACAAGGGTGTGGGTGCTTCATGATTTGTTGGTTTTGATCTAAAAGGAAGAACATCTTCCTTCTATGTAACTTGTAAAAACAGAATTTGCAGTTAATAGAAAAGTGTTTGTGGTTTTCCCAATTGGGTTCCATGATAAATATTGTGTTAAAATATTGATTGTATTAATAGAATAAAAATTGACAAAATTGTTCTCTCACTGATTCACCCCCTTCCTCTCAGTGACAAGGTTTGGTCCTTCAATTAGATTTAGTGCTTTTAGATACTAGGTTATGGAGTAAAAAAATAAAAGAGCTGGAAATGTTATCTCCTTGGGGGTGTAATCCCTTTTACTCCCCAAGGAAAGTAAGGCTAACTAGAAGGTACTAGGAGGGTGTAAACCCGTTTACTTCTCCTAGTAAAACCTCAAGCAAAAAATTATTTCAAGAAAAAGATGACAGATATGGTGGGGTTGTAAACCCTTATACTCCCCAATAAGTCTAGAAAACCAAACATGAAGCAACAACAAGATAGAATCCTTACCTATTCCAAGTAATGACAAGATAAACCTCCTTTTACCAATATTAATCCACCACAAATGCAAGAAACTAGCTCCAAGAGAGGTATCACACTACTTCTTCCACCAATAGCCAAGAGAAACCATAACAACACCACAAGAGATAGATATTTCCCAAAGAGGGATCAAATTTCAGCTAGGAAGGCTTCTCACAATGGGAGAGGTATGATAAAAATGAGATACAAATTATCTCTATTTATACAAAATGTTCTAAATATGGTTTGTCCACAAAAGTTAGGGTAAAACACAAGATAAGGGGTCAACATCCCTTATATTTCCCCTTTACACAAAATATTACTTTTTTATTCATAATTTGCACATAAGTAAAACCCTAAGTAAGACGTCACCCTTCTAGGGTGACGTTTTGGCACTTTTGCAAGTCGTTGGAGTAGGAGATGGGTGATCTAGGCCTCCAAAGGCCACGTGTCCTCGATACAAGCCTATTTTCCATGATATATGGATACAAAATGTTCTAAACATAGTTTGTCCACAAAATTTAGGGTAAAACACAAGATAAGGGGTCGACAACCCTTATCTTTCCCCTTTACACAAAATAATACTTTTTAATTCATAATTTGTACATAAGTAAAACCCTGAGTAAGACATCACCCTTCTACGATGACATTTGGCACTTTTGCAAGTCGTTGGAGTAGGATATAGGTGAGCTAGGACTTCAAAGGCCATGTGTCCTCATCGAAGACTCTTTTCCATGATATATGGCCATGTGTCCTCGATCCAAGCCTATTTTGCTTCCTTCAAAACGTGCCAAGTGTCCTCAACCACCACCAAACCCTAGCCCCACTATGACGTGAAGCCCTCAAGGTTGACATTTTGGCCTTCTTAAGAAAATAGTTTGGGTGGTAGGGGCTAGGTTAGGTCCTCCATAATGTCTTCTAGGCCTCCAAAGTCAATTCTTTGTCATCCTACATGTGGACCCTTGGCATCCACCCTATGGGCTTCAAGCCCCATGGTATCCCAAGCTAGGCTTGTTCCTCCAAAACTGTCGACCAGTTGAGTCCTACAAACACAAATGGATATGCCCTCCAAGGATATCAATTTAAAGTATCATGATGAGTAAATCAAATCAATAAAAGAGCCATCTAAGCAAGTACATCCAAATGACCTCATCAAAATAAACTAATGCTCAAAGACCTTATGCAACTTGCCAAGTTTAGGTATGGGAGGGTTGACAAAATTACCTATTGGGTGAATCGTTCATCAAGTTTAGGGGTGTTTCCCAAGGGGACCTCCCTCTGAGTCATGTGGATGAGGTGTCATGGATGAGGGGAGACATTTTGGCATGGGGTTCATGACATACAAGGGGTTGTAGTGTCTCACTTATGGGTGCCTTTGGAGAGGGTGTGTTGCACCTTTGACACAGACCCCCCTACTCTCCCCAGGGCTATGCAACATCCCGGTCAAGGATCTTAATCTCCTCGAGCTAGATTAGCTCCTCGAGACCTTACTGGTCTCAAACTAAATCAAACACAAGCCCTGAAATCACCCAAGGCACAGGTACTATGGTAACTTCCTCGCTATGGTCTAATCGTCTCTCATCATCCCTCAAGTTTTCACGATCATGATCTGGTCATCACTGATTTTTTCATATATCAATGGTCCATAGTGATTGCAGTGCACCAATGTGCTGGCTATTTATCAGAGGACTCAATCTCCACAATTAGAAAAGTACTCACCCAACTCAATATAATCGTGGTCGTTGATACCCCAACCCGATGAGATCAACGACGTCAGTGAATAGCGGGCCGAGAACTAGCTTTTCTGCTAATTTCACCTCTGCACTTCACAATGATTCCCCACCATCGATTTTTGCTCACAGGTTGACGACCACAAACTTCTTCCACTATTCAGGATTTGGGAGTTTTAAACTCTCTTCCTTCGCTTTATCCTGAAGTGCTTTCACCCAGAGTCGAAAATCTGTCGACAGGTGTCTCCCACAGATTGATGGCTTCTAATCACTTCGTCTCTTCGGTCTTAGGGATTTTCAAACTCTCTGCCTTCTCTTTCTCTTGAAGATGACGGATTTTTTCCAGGTGTCCTTCTGGATCTAACAGTCTAGATCTTCTCCACTCCCGTTGATTTCCTTTCGAAGTGTTAGGCCTCTGAACCTCCTGATATCTCGCCATGTGTCCTCCACAATGGACGTTTGCAATCTACTCCGACCTTTGTGACTTCGAGAGTTTTTCACACTCCACAACTAAAATATTCCAAAGTGAATTTCCCCGAAGTCTCAGATCTATTGACAGGTACCTCATGGTGATCAACGACCAATATCTACTTCGGCCTTCAACGATTTTTCTCCCTCCTTGTCTACAAAAACTCCATAGTGATTCCATTCTAGAGTTGTAGATCTTATGCCACCTGTCCCTCTGGATGATGGATGGTCCCTAACCTCTTCATGACTTCGGAAAATCCTTGCTCATGTGTGCACACAGAGACTTAAAGCTCGTGCACTTTTCTCAGATCCAACGATATGGAACTATCTTGCTCCCTCCTAGACGGATCTTGGTTGATAACTCGTTGAATATTCATAGCTTTACCCCCTTTGAATATTTTTATATGTTATATCTCTTGAGTTTTTTTTATTGAACCCTTTGGCTCCTTAGAGGGCTACTTCGACACTTAGTCTAACTTCGAACCTGTGCACTCCTTGCAACATATTCTCACGCAAGACTTAGCTTCTTGTGAGCGACTGTGCACACCTTGCAATAGTCCCTTTGCATTCCTTGCAAATGGAAGTTTCACACTATCTCTTATGAGCTTCTGAGTTGAAACAAACTCTATCAATGCACTCCTTGCGGACTGTATGCACACCTTGCATGAACTCAACGAATATAAACAATTGAAGCTTATACAAATGCTTCACAATTTCATACTTTCAATAACATAACTCATTCATTCATGAAAACAGAAAATAACAGGGAAATTGTAAACAGTAGAAACAACATGCATTGGGTCAATATCCCTTTGTTATATATCCATTCAAATGTAAATGGCTACAACCAGATAAAAACTTACATTCAGTAACCCTATCTCCTACTAATCTGCAGTATCCTTCTTCAGGCATACTATGCATCTACTTATATAAGAGGTCCTCTAGGTTCCCTCCAACTACCTATCTGATCGAAAATAAAATCTTACAACTACTTAGTCCTATTACAATAAACATTTGTGGCAGACAATTTAAGGAAAACGTTCATATCCATGCCAAAATCAAATAACTCAAGGATGATCTGATCTCTCCTGGTTTGATGCAATCATTCAACCTTCGAACATTAAATTCTTTGATTCATCATCTACTTAGAAGTTCTATGAGATACGCCATCTTTCAAAATTTTAAAATTTTACTCAAAAGGCGTGCTAGGCATTGTGTTGTCCTCCCATGTGGCTTTCTGACAATTCTCCTGCATCATACTCCTCTGGGCAAAAAATTCATGGACCCATGTCCATGAGTTCCTGCACTAACCTTCCATGCTTTTGGACATCAACTTCACTTACCCAACTAGAATATTCTATCGGGTGTCCCTTCCACTTTACCAAATATTCAAAATAGGTCTTCCTCCTGGTCTTCTTATCGATCCTCTGATCAATGATCTTCCCCATCTGTGGATTTTCTGCTATAGGCATCTTCTTCTCCCACTGAATCATTTCTTGACCTCTTGATATGTTTGTGTCATCTTCCTTGTAAGGGTATAGGTCTGAAATATTGAATATGGGTGATATTCCCACATCCTCTAGAAGCTCTATCTCATAAGAATTATTACCAAATTTTCTTAGGATCTTGCATGGTCCAATATTCTTCAGCTTCAGCTTGTTATATGTTCCTCTTGGTAACCTTCCCTTCCTCAAGTGTGATAAAAATTGATCTCCTACTTCAAATTGAAGTTATCTTCTATGTTGATCGGCTTTGCGCTTATAGTCTGCATTATTGTTCTGCAACTGCTCCTTGATTTGATTATGAAGCTTATGCATATATGTAGTGAAGTATTCTTCTCCAACGCTTCTGAATTTACTCTACTCTATGTCTCTCAATTCTGATACTCCTCTGGCATCATCCCATACACTATCTAGAATGGGATTTTCCCTGTACTTCTGTTTGGAAAGTCATTATATGAAAAATCTTCTTGTGACAGAATTTGATACCACTGGCTATGATGTTCAGTGACCAAACTTCTCAACAAATTTCCCAAGCTCTGATTTACCACCTTTGTCTATCCATTTGTTTGAGGGTGATATGCTAAACTAAAAGACAGTTCTATCCCCAACTTATTCCACAATGTTCTCCAGAAATGACCAACAAATTTAATGTCCCTATCTGAGACAATACTCTTGGGCAACCCATGAAGTCTCACAACTTCCTTGAAAAACAAATTTGCAATGTGTGTTGAATCATTTTTCTTATGGCATGGGATAAAGTGTGCCATCTTCGAAAATATTTCAACTACCACAAATATGGAATCACTTCCTCTTTGTGTCTATGGAAATCCCAACACAAAATCCATGCTTATTGCATCCCAAGGCCTATTTGGAATATGCAATGTATGATATAATCCAGTGTTTTGTTTCTTTCCTTTCGCATACTGGAAAATCTCACATTTTTTTACAAAAATGTTCACCTCTAATCGCATACATGGCCAATAGTATTAAATGTTCAGCTATGCAAATGTTTTTTCATGGCCGAAATGTCCTGCTAGACCTCCACTGTGTTTTTCCTTCAGCAGATTTTCTCTCATTGAACTCTTGGGTATGCATAATTAGCAACCTTTAAACATCAATCCATCTTGAATCATATATTTTTTCCACTCTCTTATGTCTCTGAGCACAAGATTTTCACATGCTTCATATGTTTCTTTGAAATCTGGATCATCACAATACATATCCTTAAGGTGTTCAAACCCCAAGTTCTTGACCTGGAATTCTTGCAGAATCAGACATCTCTTGCTCAATGCATCAACAACTTTGTTAGCATTACCAGAAATATTTCTAATGAAAAAAGTGAAATTTTGCATAAACTCTATCCACTTAGGATGTCTCTGGTTTAACTTCTCTTGTCTGTTTATGAATTGTAAAACTTGGTTATCGCTATACAAGACAAATTCCTTTGGAATAAGGTAGTGCCTCCATTTCTTCAAGGCTTGAATTATGGCATAAAACTCTTTATCATATGTGGAGAAATTTCCCTTAGTCTCATTCAACTTCTCACTTAAATATGAAACAGGCCTATTATCTTGGCTCAAAACTGCTCCAATTGCAACTCCACTCGCATCACACCTTACTTGAAATGTCTTCCCAAAATTTGGCAAGATCATAATTGGTTGTTCTGTTATCTTCTCCATCAATATATTGAAACTTTTCTCATCTTCTTTTGTCCATTTAAAATACTTGTGTCTCTTCTTCACTGTATCCATCATTGGTGCACAAATTCCACTGAAATTTCTAATAAACTTCCTATAGAAACTTTCTAATCCATGGAATCTTATCACC
>SNQJ01S0239673.1:0-13593 GCA_010110895.2 Picea sitchensis
AGGATAAAGAAAGAGATAAAATATTTATTTCAGGTATGATCACTCATGGGAGTGACAAAGGTATGTGTTTAGCTATGATAGTAAGGGAAAATTTGGTAATTTCATAGCTAGAGTGAAAAAGAGTTCAAAATTCTTATTCATGATTAGGGTTTCATATGTGTACATGGTTGAAAAAGTTTTTCTTAAGAAAAGATGTGTACTGCTTTGATAGAAATCATGATATAGTTTTATTTGATTACTGCTTATTGTTACTGGCTGATTGTCTAAGTGACATATCTCAGAAAGAATACTGCAAGTAAGTTTACAGGTCTCGGAAGAAAGAAATTATGCCTTGACTTGCAGAAGTTAGACAACATGAGAAAGACTTATGATATGGTGACAGTCAGTAAGAACCATACAATATCCAGTATTCATATAGGAGCAGGAGGCTCCTAAAGATACAGACCATAAATGTTCAAGATGAAGAGAAATATGGATACTCAGATATAGTTGATGAGATGCAGGTAACTACAGGTTACTCTAGTATCGTTCTTATAGATGCAGAGGGAGAAGGTTGATCTAGTATGAAGTCAGAAAGAAAGAAATGTTTGAACTCAAGAAGGCACCCATGATATTACATAAGAGAAATTCAAGGATGATGATTACCAGATGTTACACAGTTAAATAAACTCTTATCTTGGTGCAAGAGGGAGCTATGTCTCCAAGTTCGAAATGGAGGATCATGATTTGGTGTAATTAGGAAAGCATTGGTCCATGAAACAGTTTACCCAGTCGATGAGTAATGAGATATTTTTATGAAGATGAAATTTATCTAGTAGATGGATGGTTCCCAACATATGGGTAGCATGGTATTATACCATGGAAATATTTTGGACCACAAGAGATTTTTTTCAGATCCCATAGCTAGACCTTCGTAGAGAATAAAGAGACCTTCGTAGAGAAGGAAGAGACCTTCGTACAAAAGGGGAATGAGAAATTTTCCAAGGTTGGCCTCTATCCAAGGTTGGCCTATATGATGATGAACCATGTTCACCTCGGATGGATAGATAAACCCCTTCACAAGTATCACGTGTTGAGTTAAATCTTGTTTAAATGTGAAATTTGTTGTATTGTTTTGATTGAATTTCATATTTTTGTACTAATAAAAATATTATAAACCATTATGGATGTTGGTTCATTCACTACCACGTTGTCTGTACCACCACAATTCCATTCACCACTACTACTGACGTTCCCCCCAGTATTTGTCCCCAGCTACAGGGAAAGTATAGTACTTGGTCACCTTCACCCAACTCTTGGGATACCACTTTCCACCCCAAGGGTTTCACCATCCCTCATACAACCAATGGGGGTTTATTTCCACCCACCCTCACCACCTTTTCCATCCCATCCATCCATAATGGTTTCACTTGTATGCCACACACCAGTGGTCTTTGTTGCATCCCAAACCATTTCATCCACTAAGATTGCATCACTACACTCTCACTCATCCGCCATCCACCATATTATGTGGATAACATATTCCATGCCATAACAAATGTTTCCTTGGAGTAGCTTGTACAGTCAAGTTCTCCAACTAATAACAACTCTTCGTCATTGCCTGAATTATTTAAGGTTAGATCATTCATTGATGAACTTTTAATGTATCATGATTGTAATTTTTTTTTTGTATTTTTTCTTAAATTTCATTCTTTGATTCTAGTAATTTTTGCAGGGTGGCATAGATGAAATATTAGGGTTGTGGAGGAGGGAAACTCCGTCACAATTGTTAGTATCATCTACGATGATTTTTCTTAGCTTGAATTATAAAGTATCATTGTGTAAGTCTGTTAATTCGTTGTGGAAAAAAAATATAAGAATGGTGTTTCTTTGTTCAGTCTCTGGTGAGATGAACCACACCTAGATGCAAAATGACTCGAGGTATTGCTTCATGTAAGAGGAGAAACATCTATTTTCAGGATGCAACTGATAGTTGCAAGGGTGGAAGTGGTCAATGAGTGCCCAATGAGTGTCATTTTGTATCTATGGCACCATATGTAATTCTTCCATGTTTGGGTACTTGCTGCCATTTTGTATATCAAGCACGATGTGCCATTTTGTAAAAAATATATAATTGAGATCAATTTGAATACGCACACACACACACACACTTCATGGCATGTGTTAGACAAATTGGAGTGTTTTTTTATTTGATGATTATGATAATGGTGGTGGGGGTGATGATGATTATGTTAACCATTAGGATAATGAAAACTAATAAACAACAGATCTAAAACAAAATATCAAAAGAGTAATTAGGCACACTAGGTAGCAAACAAAGTCATAGTAGTCAGTTATGAGAATATAATATGTGTCAAGAGGAGGGTTTCTTTTATCATGGGTCAGTTCCCATACCTTGGTTATGATATTAAAATCACCTTATATGAGCTCCCATCTGTCATTTCCCTACTCGTGCTTTATATGTCACTTTAATTTAGATATAACTAAATAAATGATAGGAAAATTTTAAAACTGAGGCACTTTTGGAACATTGGGAAAATATTTTCTTCCATGCCACTCCTAACATTCTTGAATAACACAACCAAATTTGTGCCAAGGTTCTCTAGCATCAAAACCTTGAGAGTGGGCCAAGTGGGCTACAAAGTGCATAATAGGGAATTCCTTGCACATGTAAAATGAATCCCTAGCCCAAAAATCCTGCTAATCACTAGTGTAAATCCAACACCTCCATCTCCACTTTGGTAACATGCATTTGGATACACAAGTGCAATTGTGCACATAATAGAGAGCCATAATGCCAAGTATTAGAGTTGCAATGTTGTGCATTCCTAGAAAAATATTTATTTATTGTTTTCCAAACATGATATAAATGTCAAGTCTAATCACATGCCATGTCATGTTAAACTTAATGATCCATAGGTGTGTATCTCCTAGAAGAACTACCTTAAGGGAATAAACTAATCACAGAATCTGGGAGGCCCAATACTTGGTTATCTTGGAAAATTTTTTCTTTCAACATAGGGAGAATTCGGGTTAAGGCACACCCAAGTATTTTAATTGTTGTCGATTGGAAATGTTGCTAAGCATCCAAGGTCATGCAATGCATTCCTTTTTAGGTTCTAATGGGGATTTATATGCAGTCTTGACCTTGTAAAACTAAGTATTTTTTTGGGATTTGAGTCTCCATATCCTATTTAGCCTCTTACGTCAAGTATTATTTTAGTGATAATCCAATGATAGGCATTAGCCATCAAATACTTCTTGAAGCTCTTGGGTTAGATATATCTCCATTTGACAACTAGGTCTACAATCTTGTACCCTAAATTTAAGGAAAAGACAATCTAGAATGAAGATTTAAATTATGTCTGTGATTGGTCTTACGATATTGGTTTGGAACTCATCCCTTATGATTGGTTGATGCTTCCATTCACTTGGTTGAAAGTCATTGAAATCCCCCAAAAAATTCATTATTTCATGAAGGTTGGTTCATTGAAGGGTATCTCTTTAAAAATAACCATTGACAACCACAAAATAGTGGGTGAATAGATTACATTCACAAGAACAAGATTGTTGGCATGATTGAGGGAGTATAAGGTGAAAAACAAAGATTTGTCAATGTGGGGCGACGTCGAGTTAACCTTAGGCACATTAATACATTAAACAGGTTAGAATCAACAAATGATAAAACATAGTGATAGACTAATAGATATTGGTTGGAACAAAAATTTTGCAACATACTTGTTGGAAAAGTTAATGGGAGCATTTCCAATGAGAGAATAACTATGTTGAAAAGGTCAAATAAAATGATAGAATGATGGTATTGGAGGAAGTGATTGTTTCATTGGGATGCAAGTAAATGATGGAGTGACCCAAAAGCACAAGTTATAGTTATATATTTGTATGGTTCATGGACAAGGTAAACATATTTATGAGAATGGTGGCCATCACTCAATCATTTTGTTTCAAATTTTCATTTCAATGAATACAATTGGCTATGCAAAAGAGAAGAGGAACTCAAGCCTTTAGAATTCATTGGATGGATGAAATTCGTATTTATTATTATTGATTGGATGTATTAATTAGGGAAATTCTTACAACCTTGGTACAAGGCATCATGCCATGGAGGTCAACAACCCATTATAACTAGTGAGCAATAAACACCCATGGAAATCAATGGCCCATTGTAACTAGTGAGAAATAAACACTCTACAAACACCTTACAATGATGCATATTGCAAGATATATGAAAATACATATACTATGGTCAACCCAACATACATCTACGTGAATCCCAAGGAAGGAGCACTCCCTCAACCAATTGGATTCTTGGAAGGCACACTCTCTTAACTTATTGGAGGACAATAACAGTTGGGAACAAGTTGCAAGGAAGTAGTTGATAAGATCTTGCTAACTAGTTGTTAGAAGTTAGTTGTAGCTTGACCCATTCAAGCCATCATGTAATAACATGCATCTATATAATCCTATATCCTATTCTAAATACAATAATGGTCATTTTTCTCTCAGTTTTGGTGATAGTATTGTTGCTTCATGTTCTAATTAATTAAATTCATGAGTATTTCTATTGTAGATAAAATGATATCAAATCTTTGATATGAGATGATTTTGTTCCAGTGAGTTTAGACATAGATATTTTTTTTTATGGGTATCTAATGTCTGCCCTCACTCAGTATTTAGATCTATAGGTGCGCTAGGGGTGGCTCCAGTTCTCCACCCTCCATCTCTTATGCAACGTGATAGGGTTTTCTCAAGACCTCCATTGCCTAGTAATTTATGGTGATTTACAGATTCAGAGGTGCACTCAAGGTTTAGCTCGCCCTTTGTAGTATACCTAAGGAGGTAATATGGGGTACCTAGGGAGGTACCCAATGGGAATGTGGTTATGTATATTGAATGTAAGGTGGACTAGGTCCACTGTATTATTAAATAAGACCTATTATGGTATTTAGATATAAAAATGTGAGAAGGCTCTCTAGAAGGTTCCTAGGAGATAGAGAGAGCTATATAAATAAGTGTAAGCAATGTATTGAAGCATAGTGAAGAATATTTTTATTGTATAAGAAATGATTTTTTGAGGAGTTTTATCCTTCCATAAGAATTAATATATGGTGTTACCCTACCTCAAGGGTTTTCTCTACATTTCTTGTGTTCAGTATTTCAGTGAATTTTTTGGTTTTTTACTTTGGAGGTTAAGGGTTATTTCTGAAGTATATTTGCAGGTCTATTTAGGGATTTAAAAATTGGTACCAGAGCACTTTCCTTGGCCAAAGAAGGGAAGATATTTTTGGGTCATTTTGCATATTTTTTTAAATGAATAAAAGGGGGAGACTCACTTTAGGTCCATATATGAAAATTTATGAGCATAATTTTGCAAAAAAAATTGGATATTTGAATTCCTCTTGGAAAAATACCCAATTTCAAAAAAACAAACTGGCTGAAACAAAGTCCAGGAAGTGAAGTTATCAAGATTTTAAATTTGACATTTTTTAGGGTTTTTTTGGAAAAATTCGTGCGATTCACACATCAAGTTATTGTTATGTTTTTAGGGTTTTCATAGAAAGATGTATTTTACAGAAAATTTGGATGTCCCTAGTATTGAAGAAGTCATGAAACATAGGAACTCATTCAGTAAAGAGCATTGAAAAGCGTTGATAAATTTCAGTTTACAAGGTGATGCAACCATTTGGTGGAATTCGCTTAACTATAGAAAAATGATGGCACTCTCTGATGAAGAATTTGAAAAAGTTTTTTTAGAAAAATGGTCTCATGCCAAGAGTAAAGAAAGAAGCAAGGGTTTATTTTCATGTGGCAATTCTACATTACAGGTTCATGGATGTATTCATAAAGAAAATAACATTGTTTTTATTAACCCTTGTTACACATTATTTTCATCATCCCTATTACCGTTAATGATGTAAACCTATCTATTGCCTTTAGAGGGGTCAGTGGCTTGAATTCCTGAAGAAAGAAGGGAGAAGAACATTGCCTGAGAGAAGAAGTTGTATTTTCCTTTGTAAAAACCTTATTAAGGAAGATTGCCACAGGTTGCACTATGCGCGGGGTGCGGCGATGCCTAATCGTTGCACCTTGCCCTAAAGCTAGACTATGACATCATCGCAGGTTGCACTATAGCTAGGGTGCGACGATTTTTGTACATGGAAAAAATGAGCATCTTCTCGATGATTCTAGAAGGAGAAGCTTCTATGGTGAGGTGGCCTCCGAACAGTTTGGATCTTACTCACTTTCATTTAGTGGGATCATCCTAACCTCATCACCTTCTCCTCTTCAGCTTGTAAAAGGAGGGGAGCTCTCATGGAGAAAGTTATCTAGATTGAACTTGGGTTTTGTAGCTTGGATTCTTTGAAGCTTGTATATTGGCATTGAGCTTTGCTTTGTCAAGATAGATTGTGAGTAGCTATCAGATCTACAGTCTCATAATCCATGGATTAGAAGTGTGTGGGAAGCAAGGAACTGTTGGAAGGAACCTAACAACATCAAGGCATCTGGTTGTATATTTCTTCCACATTCTCTAATAAAGATATAGTTTTCTTTCCTATATGAATGTTATTTGTTCATATTGTATGATTCCTTGATCATGTACATAGTTTCATATCAATAGACTCTATTATTCTTGTCTTCATTGGCTTGTGTTCCTTTGCAGATATTTCTCCATAAACCTCGTGATGGAGCTTGGATTGCATTGGCAAAGTCAGATCTTCGACACTTAAAAGGCATGTTCTAGATCCATCTCTCATTTGATAATTGAAATCTAAGGAAAGAGTAGTGTACTGTCTTGTTTTGTTCTAGTTTCGTAGTGAAGCTAGGGGGATTGATTTGTGTATGCACTTAACAATTAGCCCGATAACAACCCTAGTTGTCTGCATAATTTTATCAATGTTCAATTGGTTAATACATTGCAAGTTCCTGCAAAGAATGTTCAAAGCACATAGGTTGAGGGTGAAAATGTTAAAATTTTTAAAGATTTGAAGATCGTCATGGATAAATATGTGTTGCGTTCATATTTTTATGCTATGGATATGGATGAAGTGGATATTGTTTTGGGATATCCTTGGATAGAATCAGTGGGTACCATTAATATTAATGTGAAAAATAAGTTTTTGAAGTTGTGGTACAAGAAAAAGAAAATCACCTTGTAGGATGTGTCTCTTAGTAAGAAATATGGGCCCACGATGGCCAACAAAGAAGTTATTGTAGAGTATGAAGTTGAATTAGAGGCAAAGTCTACTGAAGGAGATGAAGCAAAGCCATAGGAAGGACACAATAATGAAGCCACAGAGTTCATTGAATCAAAGGAACAATGGGTTACATATTTGAAGAAAAAAGAACAGATTCCTACGATTGTTGTATATTTCCATCTACATCATATAAAGAAACAACAGTCATCGAGGAAAGGGAGAAATCTTCAACAAATTTATGCACTAGCAGGAAACCCAAAAGGAAACTGATTGAAAGGTGCATGGAGGACTACTGACACTGGAGGAAGACTTCTGACTAGTGAAACAATACCATGGAAACACATGCACAATCCAGATCAAGATCATGGTGTCAAGGCAATAGTTGGACATCATGTTCGTCTTCCATTAGGATGGATGGATGGTCGTACTTGGTACCAGCTGGACACATTGCTTAGCCGATCATATTATATGGTTTATTCTAGTGTTTCGAGGATGAAACATGTGAAGGGGGATGGAATGTAGTATAACTAGGGAGGTAATATGGGGTACCTAGGGAGGTACCCAATGGGAATGTGGTTATGTATATTCAATGTTAGGTGGAATAGGTCCACAATATTATTAAATAAGACCCATTATGGTAGTTAGATAAAAAAATGTGAGAAGGCTCTCTAGAAGGTTCCTAGGAGATAGAGAGAGCTATATAAAGAAGTGTAAGCAATGCATTGAAGCATAGTGAAGAATATTGTTATTGTACAGGCAAGAATTGCTTGAAGAGTTTTATCCTTCCATAAGGATTAATATATGGTGTTACCCTACCTTAAGGGTTCTATCTACATTCTTGTGTTCAAAATTTTGGTGAATGGTTTGGTTTATTCTTGTTGATATTGTGGAAAAAACGAAGGTCGACTCACCCAAAGGTAAGGAGGTGCGCTAGTTCATGAGTTGGGTGCCTATATATGCCCAAGGGTGAGACCAAAATGAAGGCATATTGGAAGTGATATTCATACTTCACAATCACAATACTAAGGCGTATGAGGCAATATATTGATAGAGAGGGTGAGATTCTCCCAAGGGGCTAAGTCAACCTTGGTGGGTGACTTATGTCGCCTTGTGGACTCTGCAACAAAGAGAAAAAGAGGCTGAGTTTTCTTGAATACAAGGAATTTTATGGATGAGTACACATATTGATGCAAGGGTAGTATGTATCACTGGGATGAAGCGTGAAGGAAAAGTGATATGATACCATTTTTAAGTACCTAAATAGATATGAATATAAATATTAAAATAAACCCACAATATAAACAAGAATAAACCAAACCATTCATCAAAATATTGAACACAAGAATGTAGAAAAAACCCTTGAGGTAGGGTAAGACCATGTATTAATCCTTATGAAAGGAGAAAACTCCTCAAGCAATCCTTGCTTGTACAATAACAATATTATTCACTATGATTCAATATATTGCTTACATTTCTTTATATAGCTCTCTCTATCTCCCAGGAACCTTCTAGAGAGCCTTCTCACATTTTTATATCTAAATACCATAATGGGTCTTATTTAATAATATAGTGGACCTATTCCACCTTACATTGAATATACATAACCACATTCCCATTGGGTACCTCCCTAGGTACCCCATATTACCTCCCTAGGTATACTACACCCTCCATTCCTTCCAACGCAGTGTGCTAGGGTTTCTCTCACCCTTCACTACTCTATGCTTTGTTTTGGTTGTGCAAGGGTGCACTAGGATATTCCACACCCTCCCCTCTCATTCATCGTGCCTTCTCAGCATGATCTTGGCTAGGTTTTGATAGTGTGCTTCCCTTTTGATCTTTAGATGGTGTGCTTCAGGATTGGATCTAGATCCATAGGATAGTGCACTAGGGTTGGATCCAAATCCAGGGTTTTTGATCCAGGATTTTCCCATATAGATCTCTCCATTGATCTAGATCCTGACCCAAATCAAGATCCATATATCATTTTCTTCAGTATATGAAGATAATTCCTCCCCATATAGCCTCCTCTCTCGAGGATTCTACATCTGGGAAATCTTCTCCCATTTAGGACCTGGATCTTTCTTTGAATGAACTCATGTAGCTCCAACATAGCTCCCCATTACCATTGAAATTGGATACTCATTTACAACTACCAAAATTTTCAGGGCATATGATAGGTGAGGTCATTGATTCCTAGGTACGCAGTTTATCCACTTATTTTAAGACTTTCCATGGAATGACAAAAGAAGAGAAGCTATGGATTGCTAGTTTACAATTGGAAGGTGTCGCTCAAGCTTGGTGGGACACCCAAACATATACCTCCTCTCTAGTGGTGGAATTGGGAGATCCTCATGTGGCCACCACTCCACCTATTGGTTCTTGGGATAACTCTTTTCAAGTGTTGCAAAATCTCTTCTATCCCTCGGGGTACCATCAGACTCTCCTAGCTCATTGGTTGCAACTTTGCCAAATATTGGGTCAGTCAGTACAAAGATCCATTGAGGTGTTTACTAAGCTATGCATTCAACTACAAATTCAACAAGTACTCATTATTACATTTAATTATGGTCTTTTATTATTTATATGCAGAGAGGTTGATTTATTTGAAATCTCTTCCTTATATAAGGGCTTTCTTCGGGCCTTGGTTGTGGAATGTAAGCTCAGTCTTCATCTTAGATATCCTCTAGCCAAAGTTCTCCCTTCCTTTGCTCCTTCTTCTGCTGCCTCTCCTCCCTCACCCAAGTCTAGCAAATGGTGTTCTTATAACAAATCTTAGTTTCACTCTTCAGCTAAATGTCATGTTCTTCACAATCATAATCCTATAAAGACTCTATTCACAGATGTTCATGAGTCCTCCTCTAGCGTAATTCTCCCCTTGAGTTGATCACCTTGGATAATTCTATGAAACTAGACCCCTCTCTCTTGATTATGACCAATGATCCCCAAAATTCTTCACCAACTCCTTTGTTCACTCACAATTTCCAGATCAAGCAATCCTTGGCCACGCTCATCCTTGACAATGGTAGCCAAAAGAATTTGGTTGCTCAATATTTGGTGCAGTGGTTGGTGCTTCCTACTAACCTTCATTTGACACCCTATGAATTGGGTTGGGTTCATAAGGATGGTCCCTGATTGATGGTGATTAAACGTTGTTCCATTACTTTTTCCACCATCTCTTTCTGAGATACTTTTATTTGTGATGTATCTCTTTTGGATTATGCAAATATGATTCTAGGTATTCCCTATCAGAAACTATGTCATGCTGTATACCATGCTCACAATAATCAATATCATCTTTAGAAAAATGAACGTACCTATGTCTTCACCTCATCCTCTTTGAAAGCCCCTGCCTTACTTTCTGGCAACCCTGTTGTTTGTCAAATCAGTCTAAAAATATCCATTAGTGTGGTTCTTAAATAGGGAGGACACCCTATTGGATACCATTCAGAGACATTGTCAGATACAAAACATAATTATATCACTTATGACAAAGATTTCTATAGTTTGGTCTAAGCATTGAAACAAAGGCACCATTACATCACAGGGAAAGAAAAAATCCTCCACAGAAATAATCATTTGTTGATTTTCATCAATTCTCATACTAAGATACAGAAGCAACATCATTTAAAGTGGGTCGCTTTAATCAATTCTCATATTGAGATGCCCCCCTATGCAGGTACTTCAACTCTTGGATGTGCATTGTGATACCTATGAGGCTTTGAAGCCTCTCTATGCTTATGATCCCTTCTTTGCAGAAATATGGGTTGTTGTGAAACATTCCACTGAGGTCAATTAGATGCCATTTATATATTATACACTTAGATATGGGTGGCTATATAAACTTAACTAGTTATGTGTCCCAACTTTTGAGGATTGTCTTAATTTGATTAAGGATACTCACGCTTCCTCCTATGGTGGTTGTTTTGGGTCTCTGAAAATATTTCAAAACTTGCATCAACATTTCTTTTGGCCTTCTATGACTCATCAAGTGGATCATTTCAATTGTGCATCTACATTGTGTAGTCGACATAAGTATGTCAATTGTAAATTTGGTTTGTATCAGCCCCTTCCTCTACCGTCCCTCCCACTTTATTTCCATAGATTTCCTTAGTGGTTTACCTATGACCTTAATCAACCATGATGCTATCTGATTTTTATTTTTTTTGTTTGTTTCTCTAAGATGACTCTTTTTATCTCTTGCACTAAGACCACTACTGTTTCCAAACCACATACTTGTTCTTTCACCATGTTTGGCCACACTTTGGCCTTCTTGATAGCATCATATCTGATCGTGATGCCCCCTTTCTCAGCACATTCTGGAAAACAATGTTGGATTTACTATGTTGTCAATTAAAATATTCTACTACCTTCCATCCCCAAATGGATGGCCAAACCGAGGTAGTTAACCATAGCCTTTTCCATGCTCTTTGCATTCAATTTTCCAAAACCAAACAATGGGATACAATGCTCCATGTCATTCAACATAGTTATAATTGTGTTGTACATATTTCTACTAGGATCTTTCCTTTTGAGGTCTTCTTTGGATATCAATGTTTATCCCCTTATGAACTACCTCTAACCTTGTAGCCTTTTGACACTCCACACCAATAGAAATAAAAAATATCATCCCTTTCATTTTTTTGACTCTAGCATGCAAACATGCCCAAATCTTTGAAGTGCTAAGGCAACCCAACAACTCTACAAATCCTTCCATGATGCTCACCATTCCCCTATGGTTTTTACTCTTGGTGATAAAGTTTGGTTTTACATGGAACACCAACATTTTAAATCCCTATATCATCACAAATTGAAGCCTCTCCGCTATGGCACTTATACTATTCTCCAATAGATTGGGGACAATGCTTATTGACTTGAATTTCCACCCCAACTAGGAATTCATGATGTGGTGAATGTGAACAGTCTGAAACACTATGAACCCCCATTGCTAGAATATAATGTTAACATCCCTAATCCTATTGAGTTAATCCTTGATTTCCAGCCTCCCTTGCTACAAGACACCTTACTTGACACTCGCCATACCACCACTCATAATCAACAACACACCTCTTACCTTGTTGGTCACACAGGAAAAACTCCTTCTCAGGCTAAATGATTTTCATAAGCTTCCATACACAAGAATTTTCCTCATTTGCTAACATAAGTGGGGACACTAATGGGTTTAAACATGGAGGAATTGGGAAACCCAACAGACATCCATGTGAATCCCAAGGAAGGAGAACTCCCTTAGCCGGTTGGATTCTTGGAAGACACACTCTCTCAACTTATTGAAGGAAAAGAATAGTTGGGCACAAGTCCCAAGGAAGTAGTTGATCATATCTATCTAACTAGTTGTAGCTTGAACCATTCAAGCCATTGTGTAATAAAAATAATCTATGTAATCCTGATTCCTATTCTAAATAAAGTGATGGTAATTTTTCTCTCAGTTTTGGTGATAGTATTGTTATTTCCCGTTCTAATTAATTTCTTGAGTATTTCTATTGTAGATCATACTTTCAATGTGCACATGCTACACATCAAACTTGGATATATATATCCCATAATGTACACCACTATATGGTGCATAGGCTTCAACCATCATAATCATTAGGTCCAATCAAGGACATAAAATTACAAAAAAAGTGCATATAATATAATAATTTCTCCATGCTCTATTCTAAGAATGATATTAACTATATTATTTTTTACATAAACATGGGTTATTATATTAATTACATAATTAACCTTGAAAATGATAAAATACAACCCCATGATCAATGGTATGCAAATTTTCTTATTACTTTAAAGTACTCCATTATATTGAATACTGGATTGTTCTAACCAAATAATTTTAGTCATCTCAAGATATGCATTATGAACATGGGTTATTTATTGCAAATTCCAGGCACAACTGTGTATTGGTAATAACCCCATTCTTTCGCAAAGGTTGTCTTATGTCAATCCTCTTACACAATATTTATTTGGTGATAACCTGAAAACCCATCAGTGAATGTGTAATACCCCTGTTTCCCCCAGCTTGTAAATATAACTATAACTTGCCAAAATACTATGGTAGACCAAATATGTATGAATGTTGAGTTTGATGAAACTTTTTGTTATAAAAGGTAATGCATGTATTTATGTTATTAATTAAAATGGATAGTGTTGCATAACCGATGAAATAGGGGGTTTGCCAATATAGATCATGATGCTATGAGATAGATAGTGAGGGGAACCATAAATGGTTGAGATGAACCCCACCAAACCAGTACCTTAATGGATTTAATTGCTCAGACCTAGAATAATAGTCTGACCCAAAAATGAATTAGCAGTCAGGCTGGTGGTTGGAAAATCCTCCTCAAGAGTTAATGAGGATATGGGG
>SNQJ01S0239674.1:0-13593 GCA_010110895.2 Picea sitchensis
GAGGTCATGATAGGCTCTGGTGACTTCTAATCCTAGTTCTTCCATGACGGCTTTAGGCATGAGGTTGTGGGAGGCTCCTGAATCCATTAAACAATTATGTAGTACTTTGTCATGTATATTCAGGGAGGTGTAGAAGGGAGGGGATGAATCATCTTTGTCTTCTACCATGGGACCTAGAACCACTGCAGGCCTTTCATCTTGGAGGTTTATGCAGTCTGTGGAAGGACCAGAGGCTTCAGATTTCAATAGGTCAAAGAAGCATTTTTTGAATTCCCCGTGTTTGATTAACTCAGTGAGGGGCACAAGGATTCTGATCTTTTGGATTTCATGCTCAAAATTAAAGGAAGATGTGAGCTTTGGAATTTCTCTAATCTCAGGAGCATGAATTTGAATAATAGGGGAGAGAGGATGGGCCTTCTTACCTCTGTGGTAGTCTGCTACCTCGTCAGCAGGCTTCTCTGCTCTAGTGGATGACTCAGGAACATCAGTGGCTGCTTCCCGCTTGTCTGATCTCAGGTTATATCTGCCTCGGCCACCGCCAGCTTTGTCTGCTTTGCTCAATTCATTGAGTTGACCATCCATGAGAGACTCTTCATATGATGATTTGGTCAGATGTGGGAAAGGAGGGGTGACTTCTACAAAGTGGATTTTAGGCTCAGGCTCGTCTGGTTTCCTTTCTTCTTCTTCATCAGCCATGAAATTGTTCTGGAAGGGAGACTGAACTCTTTGGTCATCTCTGTCTCTTTCCTTCTCTTTGTGCATAGTTGGAGGAACGAAATTGTTTGGTCTTCTGAAACCTCCTTTATTTTCAGTGTTCTGAGGGCCCTTATACATCTGCCTCCTTTCCACCTTCAATCTCTCCACCTCCTCTTTAAGAAAGTTCATTACTTGCTCTAGCTCGCTTACTTGAGGGTGGGACAATGATGGGCCAGAGATGTTAGAGTCAGAAGTCGAGGCTTCTGATTTTCCTTTTCTTCTATCTGCGTTGGCCTTGCTTCTCAGTCTGTCTGCTGCTAATATATTAGATTCCACCTCTATAGATGCATCTTGCATCTGAGCTAAAGAGGTGGCTCTCCTTTCTCTTAATATGAGACAGAAATCAGGGTCAAATGCACTAGCATATGAAATTTGAGCAGAGGCTTCGGAAGGCTTTATCTCTGCAGGAATCTTATTATACATCTTATTGAATGTTTTGGAGAAGTCAGAGACTGACTCTCCTTCCTGCTTCTTCAGGGACCCAAACTCAGTCATGTAATATATGTAATCTTTTCTATCCCCCCACTGTCTTAGGAAAACATTATCCAGAGCTTCAATCCCAGCAATAGATCCAAGGGCTAGCCCCCTGAACCACTTCCTAACTTCACCATCCAGGCTCTGGACGAAGACTCTCATCCAGACATATTCATTCTCAATATTCAGGTTGTCTGCATAGCTGTAAAAGGCATCTAGGTGCTCTTCAGCAGTGACATCTCCCTCACCACTGAACTTGGGCATGTATTTCAAATAATCTCCAGCAGGGAGAGGGTTCAAAGGCTGAGGGAGGATCAAAGGAGCATATCTAGCAGCGACTATGGAATCCATTCTGTTCGGAGGGGGATTAACACCAGCCATAGGGATGTTGAGTGGAGGAGAACTTGGAGGAGACAGAGTATGAACAGGTGAGGAGGGAAGAGAGGTCCTCACGGGAGATGATGGGGAAAACAGAGAGAAGTCTAAGGGACTTGAGTGTGCAGGTGTTTCTCTTTGTGCAGTAGTAGTAATCAAAGGAGGAGTAGCGAAACCTCCTAAGAGGGGAGCGACAAGGATCTCTCCCTCTGACACTAGACCATGAGGGGAAAACTCAGCAGGAACACTCCCAAAGTTTAGAAAACGGGAAACTTCAGAGGAAGGACGACTAGGAAACTGAGAATCTAAAAATGGAGTTCTCACAGAAGGGGAGGGCGTATTACCTTTTTCATCGGCAGAAACTTCTTTTGCTGCTCTCTTTCCCTTTCTACGCACCGCTTCCAAGTCTACTTCTGGTGTGGCCAAAGGCAAGTGTGGATTTGACCTCGTATGTCTGCCTCTCGAAGCCACAATTGATAATACAGGTTCTCCCCAGCGGAGTCGTCACAGTGGAGTCGCCAGGTGCACAGTAGCAATCTTCAAGTTCTGATATCTGATGCATCTTCAGAAATCAATTAGTCATTGTCGTTCTGCCCAGGGAAAATCTTCAACTTCATCCCTGGCAATGGCGCTAGAAATGTTGGCTATCGGAAGTCACCCCTGGATTGCAAGCAGGAGCAGAGCCCGACGCCCATCAGATTTAATGTCACGATTTGTTTTTAAAGGTTGATCAAATGGAGGGAAACTCGAAACAGCACAATCTCAACTTAGAAACCAGACCAGGCATGCATGAATGAGTGAGGTCCTGATAAACTCCAAACAGTGAGTCGTAGTAAAAAGGGGTGAGCAGGTGGAAGACTTATGCAAGAGAAGTGCAGTGGTCTACAATAAACATCAGGTTCATCACAAACTAGAGAAGAAGTGCATTCAAACACAAAATCCTTTTACATTCAAACACATAAGATCAGAGAGTACAAAAATGCCATGACAAATCCTTTATCTTAGCATAACTGCAACAATCCACGTGAATCCTTCACTGTGAACACTCTGGCATGAGATGAAACAAAGATGGAAGAAAGGGGAACTGTTTGTTATAAACCAAGAAGTCTCAAACACAGAGGCATAACCCTGAAACCTGAATGTCGTTGAAACTTTACAGTCGGGAGCTTAGCTCTACCATCGATAGATACAAAAATGGCAAAAATGCCTACATATACTCAAAACAACAACAGCAACAAGATCGAGAAAATGCATTGAAGGCTTTGCGTCTGCATGGCTTCTGACACTCTGCAGCCGCAATCTTTGAATAATCGTGCAACTTGTGGAAGACGCGATAGATCTTATGACAGTTACATCAGCGAATTGACGTGCTTTTAATTCATTGCAGGATGTCCCCATTATGGCGGAGACGATGTCTAACTACCCTCAACCACCTCAATAACTGCTTCTTGGGATTGAGAATGGCCAGGCCAACTCAGCATCTCAGGATAGGGAAGACTTCTCGCGCTGCCACCTGGAACAACTGAATAGCTTGAGGGACGGACGTGAGGGCCAGCGCGGAGGACATGGTACATGGTAGGAGTGATGGCATCGGGGAGTGCGTGGAAGGAGTGGCGAGAAGTGAGAGTGATGACAGAGAGGGGTGACAGAGGATGATCCATGGTGGAAGGCACTCAGGTAGATGAGGAGAAGACGGGAGAAACGAGCTTGCCTTCGGGTGAGGAACTGATGTGGAAAGGAATGGGACACGTGGCAAGAAATGAGCGGATGGTGGGAAGAAAGGAGAGCCACGCGGACCAAAGAAGAAAGGTGAATGGATGACACACGGCAGCAGGGGAAAGGCGGAAGGAAGAATGAAATGACAGTAGGAGATCCCACACTGGTTAAACACAGGGCAGCTGAGGGGAGCGGGGCTACACGAGCACCGTTGATTTGGGCGCTACGATCGTGGCCGTCAAGAATCTGCACATGGGGTTTCGGACCCCCCCCTCCATTTAAAGGTAGAAAGGCGGGGGGGGTTCGAAATGCTCTTCATCGTCATTGATCCGGGTGCGCTAATCTGAACCGTCGGAGAGTTGCGCCCTCGATCTCGGACCCCCTCCCCCCCCGCCTAAAGATCGAAAGGCAAGGGGGGTCCAAAATCCAATACGCATCGTTGATCTGGGTGCGTAGATCTGGACTGCCCGGTCTTGCTTGCTGCTTACCACGGGTGCGTTATCGCCCGAAACTTTGGACAAGTGGGTTTTAACCCATTCTTTTGATATCTAAACCCCTTAGCAAGAAATATCGCTAACACCTTCCCACCCGAGTTCAATTCCCATAAATATAGCAAAAAAATGTTATTTCAAAGTATTAATAAGTTAATAAAATATTATTAATTAACACATTAATAAAGCACTAAAATATTATAAAGGTATTAAAGTTTTAATATTACATTAAAGTGATAAAGTAAAAACACATTAATATTATATTATTACATACATACAAAATATTAACCATGACCATGACAAAGCATGATACCAAGGTTGACCATGATTATGACTATGGTTGACTTTAATCATAAAAGACCTCAAAAAATCATGCCCATGACTATGGGTGGTGTGTGTGTGTATTGGAAATGTTCATCACAATGTGAGGTTGGGAGATATTTCGTCGCATTGCAACAAATGGAAATGTTTATGACAATGGGAAAATCTATGTTCATGTGATATTGAGAGATCTTTATCATAATGCAACATTAGAAAATGTTCGTGACATTGTGATATTGGGAAATGTTTATGACAGTACGACATTGGGAAATGTTTGTGACATTGTGACAATGAGAAATGTTCATCAATTTGCAACGTTGGGAAATGTTCGTCAATTGCAATGTTGGTAAATATTCCTCACAATGCGATGCCACAAAGTGTTCTGACATTGTGACATTGAGAAATGTTCATCACATTGCAACGTTCGAAAATGTTCATCACATTGTGACGTTGGGAAATGTTCGTCACATTGCAACGTTGGGAAATGTTCGTCACATTGTGATGTTGGGAAATGTTCATCACCTTGTGACATTGGGAAATGTTCATCACATTGCAATGTTGATAAATGTTCGTAACATTGAGATGTTGGGAAATAGTCATGAAAGTGTGAAATTATGACGGCAACCTGCACTCCTCGGAGCACATTCACCTCCTCCAGGACCTTCTTTATTCTCAGCCCGAAGAGCGTCAATGCTCTTCTATCTCCCAATCAGAAGATCTGCACCCACAGTTCCTTCGTGCGACTTCCCCTTTGTTCACTTGTCAGGAAAATCAGAACTCGCAGCTTCGCGAGCTCACAGTCTATCTCTGGGCTCTCAAATCCCCGAGACTTGATGACTTTGGTCAACACTGACTTCGCTTTCTCCTTATCGGAACTTCCCTCTATCGCGCCTCGCAACTCGTGACTCTAACCAATTGGATTTCCAATCTCTGATACACGATAAGCCGAGATGCCGAAACTGCGGTCTCTCTCCCTCGCGACTTTGCCACTCGTGAGATCAAACGACTCTTACCTCAACTCCCGAAGCCCAAAATATCGCTACCTCGCAACTTTGCTGCTCGGGAGGCCAAATGAATTCTCGGTTGACTCCCGATGCCCAAGACGCCGAATCTCTGATATCTCGTGTCACCTGCTACGTCACCTTGCTGTGGCCCACACTATCGATGCAACCGTCGGGACTTCACTTCTTGCTCTATTGCGATTTCTGTGGCCCAACCTTCTGTCCCTTCCTCACGATGGCACGATAGCTGATCTCACGATGGATCCAAGGGCCCCAAATGGACTTGAATCAATGGCTCTGCTCCGCCTGAGCTTCTAGCCTCTCCACACTTGCGTTGTAATCTTCTGCAATCCTGAGAGATCCAACGACCAACAGTAACTTGCGGATTCCCCACGAAGAATATTGACCGTCCACTTTTCTCCTTGTGCAACCCCTGAACAAGAAGTGTCTCTCCACGAGATGGTTTCACCAACCTGCGACTCTTCCGTTCACCCTGCTCGCACAACTTCTCTCCGCTACCCTTCAACAAACATTGAAGGCCTATCCCTCCTGAGCTTCTCTCACAACTTTCGAGTCCCTTCAAGAAAGTCCTTGCTCGCACTCCTTGCGGAAAATCTTCAAACACGACTAAGTGTTGAAACTTTCGATCCTACGCACTCCTGCAACAGAAATCTTGGTTCCCTTTGCTCAGAATCACACTCTGAGTCTTTGTCTAGCCTATGCACACCTTGCATGGCTCTAGTGCCAAATCTGCACTTCTAAGAACTTAGAACAAAAGTTACCTCTATCTGAACCCTTCTGTCAACGCACTCCTTGCGGATGATTCAACTGCACACCTTGCAGGAATTCTCTAGTTCAAGATAGAGAAACAATTTGAAACTAACTCCTTATTCTCACAGACTTCAATTCAACCATGAAATCACACACACAGCATGTAAAAGAAAATGTATGACAAGAAGCAAACGTTCATGAGCATAATATCATCAACACACAGAGAATAACACAACCATGGAATTGAATCAAAGCATTCTTCTATTAATTCAATATATGTACATGGGTGTTCTTCATACACTTCTCTGCTACTCTTCTCTTCAGAATGCTCTCAATAATAATTAGCTTCATATGTTACAATGTACAAAGGAGGGTGTCTATATCCCGTTTCCCTCTCAATCTCTAAAGATATCAAATCTAAATTAAATTCCTATCTAACAGCATTAAATCTATTAAATGCCTCATCTACCTAAGGACGTGAGCTATCTTCTCAAGGTCCATTACAATATACAAAGTGCACTTCATCAAATAAACACATTAATGTTTGTGCAACAATATCAAGGTGCTTTCAAAAAAAGAGATTTATGCTGGATTGTCTAGCTGTCTCCCGCTTTTGTGCTGGCTCGCTTGACGTGGGCGATGCTCCTACATCATACTCCCTCACTTGAAAATTTTCATGGGCTCCTGTCCATGAGCTTCTGCATGGTCTGTCCATGCTTCTATATCATTGCTTCACTTTCCCAGCTGGCATCCTCCACTGGGTGATTCTTCCACTTGACAAGATACTCGAAGTATTCTTTTCTCCTGGTCTTCTTACCCACTCGCTTGTCCAGTATGCACTCCATCTACAGATTCTCTTGTACTGGCATCTGCTTCATCCACTGGACCGTTGGTTCCTCAATTCCATTTTCTGCTTCTCCAGCTTGATATGGGTATAAGTCTACGATGTTGAATATCAGAGATATTCCGATGCCATCTAGCAACTCAATCTCATAAGCATTCTCTCCGAATTTCTTCAAGACTCTGCATGGCCCGATTTTCTTCATATTGAGTTTATTGTATGTTCCCCTCGGAAACCTTTCTTTCCTCAAGTGTTTCAGTACTAGATCACCAAGTTCAAACTGAAGTTGTCTCTGATGTTGATCTGCTCTCTGCTTATACTCCTGGCTTGATTTCATCAGTTGATGCTTCACCTGACTGTGAAGTTCCTGCATTGCCCCAGTGAATTCTTCTGCACTAGCACTACTAGTCGCAGTCTGTTCTGAATCTCGCAATTCAGAAACTCTTCTTGGTTGTGTGCCATACATAATCTGAAATGGACTTCTGCCTGTACTCTGATTCACCGAATCATTGTATGTGAACTCAGCCTGTGGCAATATGTTGTCCCAGCTGCTGTGGTGCTCCATCACCAAGCTCCTCAGCAAGTCTCCCGGACTTCTGTTAACCACTTCCATTTGTCCATCCATCTGAGGATGATAAGATAAACTAAATGCCAGATTAGTTCCTAGCTTCTTCCATAGCATCCTCCAAAAATGGCCTATAAATTTGGTGTCCCTGTCCGAAATAATACTTTTCGGCAATCCATGAAGTCTCATGATCTCTTTAAAAAACAAATTTGCGATGTGAGTTGCATCGCTGGTCTTCTGGCACGAGATGAAATGTGCCATCTTTGAAAACCTGTCCACGACCAAAAAGATGGAATCAACACCTCTTTGCATCCTCGGCAATCCCAATACAAAATCCATGTTGATTGCCTCCCATGGCCTCTCTGGTATGGGAAATCGCTGATAAAAACCTGCATTCTACTTTCTCCCTTTTGAATGCTAACAAATCCGGCATCTGTCAACAAACCTCTTGACCTCTGAGTGCATCCCTGGCCAAAGATATGATTTGCACAACTTTGCGAATGTTTTTTCATGGCCAAAATGTTCGGCCAATCCTCCACTATTCTTTTCTTTCAACAGGTTCTCCCTCATGGAGCAATTCGGAATGCACAGCTGATTGCCTCTGAACAACAATCTTTCTTGGATCATATAGTCTATCCAAGGACTCTGATCTCTGAGAACTGGATTCTCAGCCGCTTCATACGCCTCTCCAAAATCTACATCTCCTGTGTACATGTCCCTGAGATTATCAAAACCCAATGTTTTGACTCGGAACTCCTGCAACAACAAGCATTACCTGCTCAAAGCATCAGCCACTTTGTTAGCAGTACCTGAAATGTGCTTAATCACAAATGTGAAATTCTTCATATACTCTACCCATTTTCCATGTTTCTGATTCAACTTCTCTTGTTGACTCACAAACTGTAATGCATGATTGTCACTGTACAATACAAATTCTTTTGGGATCAAGTAATTTCTCCACTTCTTCAATGCCTGTATGATAGCATAAAATTCTTTGTCATACGTGGAGTACTTCAATTTCACTTCATCTAGCTTTTTGCTGAAGTATGCAACTGGTCTGTCTTCTTGGCTCAAGACCACTCCTATGGCATACCCGCTTGCATCACATTTCACCTGAAATGTCCTTTGAAAATTAGGCAACGCCAACACTGGTTGCTTTGTGATCTTCCACTTCAACAGATTGAAGCTCTTCTCAGCCTTGGCTGTCCAATGAAAAGTTTTATGCCGCTTCTTTACTGTGTCCATCATTGCTGCACTAATTCCACTGAAATTCCTGATGAACTTTCGGTAGAAACTAGCTAAACCATGGAAACTCCTCACCTCAAAAATATTTCTGGGTGATGGCCAATTTTTGATCACTTCTACTTTATCCGGATCCATCCTCAACTCATTCGCTGAAATAACAAAACCCAAGTAAATGAGTTGTGTCTGCATAAATGAGCACTTCTTCATATTTATCAACAACTTCTCCTGCTGTAACTTTCTCATCACAATGGATAAATGTTTCAAATGTTCAGCCTCTGATTTACTATAAATCAGTATGTCGTCCAAATAAACAATGATGAACTTTCTAATGAACTCCCTCAGGACTTCATTCATCAGCCTCATAAAAGTACTAGGCACATTCGTCAAGCCAAACGGTATGACTAGCCATTCGTACAAACCCTCATTTGTTTTGAATGTTGTTTTCCACTCATCGCCTTCCCTCATGCGAATCTGGTGGTATCCTCTTTTCAAATCTATCTTTGAAAAATAATTAGCCCCACTCAGGCAGTCCATCAAATCATCCATTATCGGCAGTGGAAACCTATACCTGATGGTTATCTTGTTTATCACCCTTGAGTCAGTACACATCCTCCAACCTCCGTCTTTTTTCGGATTGAGCACTATTGGAACATCACATGGACTCAAGCTTTCTCTGACCAATCCTTTGTCCATCAAATCTTGGACCTGTCTTTTTACTTCCTCATTTTCCTACGGCATCAACCTGTACGCGGCTTTATTTGGGAAACTAGCTCTCGGTATGAGGTCGATGTGATGACTCACACTCCTCACTAGTGGCAACGAGTGAGGTAACTTGTCCACTATGATGTCAGCGAACTATCCCAACAGTTCCTGAATCTCATCCGGTAAATCATCCATTCTTGTGCTAGTCAGAATGATTCTCGGTTTTCTGACCACAAAGAATTGTGGATCTTCATTCTTCTCAACCTTTGTAAGAAGTTCCTTCCCACTCATGAGAAGTATTGTGCTCTCTACTTCCGGCTTCACCTCTTTACCCTTTATCGAAAGCAACATATGGGTTCTCCCATTCTTCTCCAAAGTATATGTGTTCATTCTCCCATCATGAATCACATTTCTGTCATATTTCCATGGTCTACCCAGCAATAAATGACATATGTCCATGGGAATAACATCACACAACATCTTATCATTATATACCCCTATTTTGAACTCAACCAAGCATTGTTTGGTGACACTCACCTGATGTCCCTTCTATAGCCATGAAACTTTGTATGGACTTGGGTGATCAGTTGTCTCCAGTTCTAATTTCTCCACCATCTCGGTTGAGACAAGATTGTCGGTGCTTCCACTGTCCACAATAACCTTGCATTTCCTGTCCTTGGTCTTGCAAGATGTTCTTAACAGTCTGGTCCTTTGCACTGAGATTTCCACCTCTTTCGCAAGTGTCAAAAGGACTTTATGCATCCCAAGCGATTTTTTGCCTTCTGCATCTTCGGTCTCAACATCACGCCTCTGCGCTTTTATGATGTGAGCTTCCCCTGTATCCTTCTTTTTCTCTGGACACTCATATGAATTGTGCCCATTTTCCCCACATGTGAAACATGTCATTACTCCACCTCTTCCTCTACCTCGACCTCTAGTACGAGGAAGAGTGTTTGCATCAGCATAATCACCTCGCTGATCAATTTGCTATCCTCTCGGTTCAGCATGTGGTTGTCTTCGCTGTGAGGTTCCACCCCTTTCAACTTTACCCTGAGGTTTCTTCCACTCCTCCTTGGGCTTCTGGAATTTATCCTGGGCAATCGCTTTGCCTCTGGGCTGACTTCAGCCTCGCCTTTGCTGACCTTGTTTTCGGCTCAACTTCTCCTCGACTTTCAGAGCCAATTGGTAAGCATCTTCCACTGTTCGGATGCTTAGCATGCTTAATTCATCCTGAATGTCGTATCTCAGACCATTCAGATATCTAGCCACTTTCTCATCATCGCTCTCCTGATGACCTGCTCTGATGTTCAGTCGATAGAATTCTTCAGTGTATTCCTTGATTGTCATCAGTTTCTGTCTCAGGTTCTTCATTTGCCTGAATAGTGTGATTTGATAATCCCTTGGGATGAACTTCGCTTTCATCTTTGCGATCATCTGATCCCAACTTTTGATCTTTTGCTTGCCTTTGCAGCGCCTATCAGCTTGTAGCTCGTCCCACCATAATGCTGCATGTCCTTTCAAGCGCGTAACTGCATGCTTGACTTTCTTATCTTCTTCCACATCTTCATAATCAAAGTATGTGTCAAGAGCTCTAATCCAATCTAGTATCTCCTCTGCATCCAGATTTCCCTCATAGACTGGAATGTCCATTTTTTCCTTCGCACCCATCCTTGCGATGGCTTTGGTCAACCGCTTGGTTGATGCATCTTCTACTATGACCTCTTCTTCATGTCCAGCTTCCTCTTCAACTTCGGAATTGCTAAGATCCCCAGCACCAACTCTGCATCTTTGTGTTGTCTCCATCTCCTCGAGTCTCACTCGGAGATCTCTCATCTGCCGCTCCATTTCTAGATTTCCTATTGGCCTACCTCTTCTTCGAACCTCCCTATTTTCTGGGTCTGGTGACTGTCTCTCTCTTCTGGGCAGCATGGCGAATCTCTTTATTCTGCTATAGAAAGAAAAATATAAACCTTCTCTAATCCCACTCTGACGGCAACCCGCACTCCTCAGAGCACGTTCGCCTCCTCCAGGACCTTCTTTCTTCTCAGCCTGAAGAGCGTCAATGCTCTTCTATCTCCCAATCGGAAGATCTGCACCCACAGTTCCTTCGCGTGACTTCCCCTTTGTTCACTTGTCGGGAAAATCAGAACTCGCAGCTTCGCGAGCTCACAGTCTATCTCTGGGATCTCAAATCCCCGAGACCCGATGACTTTGGTCAACACTGACTTCTCTTTTTCCTTATCGGAACTTCCCTCTATCGCGCCTCTCAACTTGCGACTCTAACCAATTAGACTTCCAATCTTTGATACGCAATAAGCTGAGATGCCAAAACTGTGGTCTTTCTCCCTCGCAACTTCGCCACTCGCAAGCTCAAACGACTCTTACCTCGACTCCCGAAGCCTGAGACGCCGATACCCAAAATATCGCTACCTCGCAACTTCGCTGCTCATGAGGCCAAATGAATTCCCAGTCGACTCCCGATGCCCGAGACATTGAACCTCCGATATCTCATGTCACCTGCTACGTAACCCTGCTGTGGCCCATGCTATCCAAGAAACCATCGAGACTTCGCTTCTCGCTCTATCGTGATTTCTGTGGCCCAACCTTCCGTCCCTTCCTCGCAATGGCACGATAGCTGATCTTGCGATGGATCCAAGGGCCCCGAATGGATTTAGATCAACGGCTCCGCTCCGCCTAAGCTTCTAGCCTCTCCACACTTGCATTGTAACCTTTTGCAATCTCGAGAGATCCAACAACCCACAGTAACTCATGGATTCCCCACGAAGAATACTGACCGTCCACTTTTCTCCTTGCACAACCCACGAACAAGAAGTGTCTCTCCACGAGACAGGTTCACCAACCTGCGACTCTTCCATTCACCCTGCTCGCGCAACTTCTCTCCGCTACCCTTCAACAAACTTTGAAGGCCTATCCCTCCTGAGCTTCTCTCACAACTTTCGAGTCCCTTCAGGAAACTCCTTGCTCGCACTCCTTGCGGAAAATCTTCAAACACGACTAAGTGTTGAAACTTTCGATCCTGCACACTCCTGCAATAGAAATCTTGGCTCCCTTTTCTTAGAATCAAACTTTGAGTTTTCGTCTAGCCTATGCACGCCTTGCATGGCTCCAGTGCCAAATATGCACTTCTAAGAACTTAGAACAAAACTTACCTCTATCTGAACCCTTCCGTCAACGTACTCCTTGCGGACGATTCAACTGCACTCCTTGTAGGAATTCTCTGGTTCAAGATAGAGAAACAATTTGAAACTAACTCCTTGTTCTCACAGACTTCAATTCAACGATGAAATCACACACACAGCATGTAAAAGCAAATGTATGACAAGAAGCAAACGTTCATGAGCATAATATCATCAACACACAGAGAATAACACAACCATGGAATTGAATCAAAGCTTTCTTATATTAATTCAATATATGTACATGGGTGTTCTTCATACACTTCTCTATTGCTCTTCTCTTCAGAATGCTCTCAATAATAATCAGCTTCATATGTTACAATGTACAAAGGAGGGTGTCTATATCCCGTTTCCCTCTCAAGCTATAAAGCTATCAAATCTAAATGAAATTCCTATCTAACAACATTAAATCTATTAAATGCCTCATCTACCTAAGGACGTGAGCTATCTGCTCAAGGTCCATTACAATATACAAAGTGCGCTTCATCAAATCAACACATTAATGTTTGCGCAACAATATCAAGGTGCTTTCAAAAAAAGAGATTTGTGGTAGCTTGTCCAGTTGTCTCCCTCTTTTGCGCTGGCTCGCTTGACGTGGGCGATGCTCCTGCATCAAATTAGTAAATGTTTGTGACATTGCAACATTGGGAAATGTTTGTCACAATGCAATAATGTTGAATGCTCATCACATTGCGATGTTGGGATATGTTCGCTAGAATGGGATGTTGGGAAATGTTCGTGACATTGCGATGTTAGGAAATGTTCATCACATTGTGATGCGAGTAAATGCTCATCACATTCCGATGTAGAGAAATGTTCATCACATTGTGACATTGAGAAATGTTCATTACATTATCATGTTAGGAAATGTTAGGCACATTGCAACATCGGGAAAATTTCATCACAATGCAAATTGAAATGTTGGGAATTATTCCTTAGAACGTGATTTCATGAAACACTCGACACATTGTAAAATCATGTTTTACTTTTGTGAAGTTGGGAAATGGTAGTCACAATGAAATGTTGGGAAATGCTTGTCACATTGTGACATTGAAAAATGTTCTTCACATTGCGACGTCGAGAATGTTTCATCAAAAATCAACGTTGGTAATAAATCATTCCTATCTTATCTCAGGAA